>JARQOC010000002.1:115505374-115573938 GCA_033576535.1 Allobates femoralis
AAATCGTGCAAACTCGGGCAGTGATAAGAATGCTCGTACGAGAGCTTCCGATCTAAAATGTCATTTACATCGCTTCCACCCAGACGTTTTCAAAGCTGTAGCTGAGAAAGATAACAGCAGCACCAAGAAACCAATGCCCAGTCCTTCCGGCCAGGCAAAGGAGGAGGAAAGGTTGTATCAGGCATCAGATACAAGATATTTTGTAAGTGACAAAGTTACTGTAACAATGACAGCAGACATGTTTAAAAGACAGCTCATACAGCTTGTTGTGAAGGACGATGTACCATTATCATTATTTGCACAACCAGCTTTTACAGCTCTTAAGGGAGAAATGGCCCAAAAACTTGGTGTTTCTTTGGAAAGAGAAAGTATTAAAAAATTAGTGATTGAAGAAGCCCTTAACCAAAAGGAAGATCTTAAAAAGACTCTCAAAAGACGCTTTATATTTCTGAAGATGGATGCCTGCACACGTAACGGAGTGAACTATTTTGCTATCAATGTTCAATTTGTTTGCAACTACAAAGAAATTGTTACCAAGACACTGACAGTAAAACATACTAAAGCTCATCACACCAGCCAGTTTCTCCAGACCTTAGTGGAAAAAGTTCTGCAAGATTATGAAGTAAAAAAAGAACAGGTTCTTGCTATTGTAACTGACAATGTGTCAAACGTAAATACAATTAAACTGATGAATGAGAATAATGAAGGTAAACAACAGCTAGACGACAACTTCAGATCCAGTATGTTTGAGATGGAAGGCCACAGTCCTGATACTGAGGAACAAAGAAATACTACTACAGAAGAACAGCAAAATGATTCTTTAGAATTAGATTATATTGTTCAAGCTGCTCCAAAACTTCTTGATATTCATCACATGCCCTGTCTTGTGCATACGCTGCAGCTGGCAATAAGAGATAGTCTGCAAGAGGGACAAGCTGAAACTCTGATTGACAAGATGAGGAAATTGGTTATCGCTGCCAGAAGACCGAAAATTGATTCCATCTTGAACAGACGTGCTGGAAAAGGGGCAATTGTAGATCAAGCCACATGTTGGAGTAGCACCTATTTAATGATTGAGCGATTGCTTGAGCTGAAACCCTTTCTTGTAGACATGGCCAACCTTCAGGTAACACTAAATGAGGTCAATGGACACAGGTGGCTGAATTGAAGGAATTGCTTAATTACCCATTTACAGTAATTAAAAAATTACAAACTTTGGATTTAACTCCTGGAATTTTCATAAGGGCGTGGAAAAAGTTGTTGTTTTGCCTGTCCCAAAGAGGAGGGTTAATCGCAGATGGCTTTGCTGCTTCATTGAAACTGAGAGACACACGGCTATTAGAAAATAAAATTCTCTTGGCAGCTGTTTATGTGGACCCAAGTCATCGTATACTGCTTGATGATCAACAGCTTACTAAAGGAAAGAAGCTCTGACTGAGGTAGCAGTTAGGATGCATGGACTACAGGACTGCAAAGGCCAAAAGGACTTAGATCGAGCCTCATTAGATGATGCATTCAATTTTGAAAAATATTTGGATGACATGGATCACGCAAAGCGTTGCCGCAGGGAACATTCCACTCCTATAACAAACAGATTGGCCAGATTTCAGCAAAATTTTTCACTTGCTCTCCAAGAAGTAGAAGAGTTCAACCGTACATCAAAACTGACTGTACATGAGGCAATTCCTTTATACCCTGAAATTGTTAGAGATGTTGCCAGTGTGGTCACAGCTTTGCCAACAACCCAAGTTAGTGTACAGAGGTTGCTCTCTAGCCTTAAAGTAATAAGAACATATTTGAGGTCATCTATGGAGGAGGATCTCATGGAGGCAATACTATTTCTCAGATCAAATTCATAGACTTCACAAATGTTATTTAGTATGTTTTTAGAATCTTTTTCCCACTTACTGCATAGTGTATTGCACATTTACAATTTTTTTTTAAAGTTTTGTGTCCTCAAGTTGTAGTCCAATAAATATATTTTATGTTTTATTTAAATAGCTTATTGTATCCTAGTGGTGATGAAAAGCCAGATGTTACCAATTTACTACAGTTAATGTATCACTAAACATCAGCCATATATGAGGGATTCAGAAAAATTGAGGAGACGGAGTTGGAGGTTTGGCTTACCGACTCCACAGCCCTGGTAGCAGCTCCATAGGACAACAATGGCACTCAGACTGAGCATGTGCACTGCTGCCTAATTCCAAAAGAGATAAAAGTGCCACATTCTGCCAGATAGGATAAATGATAAAGGGGTTGTTCTTAGTATTATGGATACCTACAGGTGTGTTCAAAAACTTGGATCAGCCCAAAATCTTTATAAGGCTACATTCACACACCATGTTTTTGAGGATCTGTTTTTGGTGCAGAAACTCCACCAAAAAAGGATCCGCACAAAATGCAGACTTGTGTGTGTGAATGCTTCTTTGCTATATACTCACCTCCCCGTGCTTCCATGGTGATCTCCAGCGATGTTCTCATTCTGGGAGGCCGCAGTGTTCGGTGCCTCTAGGAGAATGCACATGTCACTGAGTGACGTCACTCAGTCACATAGTACAGTGCCAGGTCCTCTCACAGGTCCTGCAGTCTCCTGGGATGAGAGGACATGACATCACTGGAGATCACCATGGGAGCGCGGGGAGGTAAGAGTGCAGCAGATACAAAAAGAATGGACATGCTCATTCTTTTTACTGATCTGTTCTTGAGCTCAAGAACGGATCCGTAAAAAGCGCAGCGTCTGAATGCAAAATTGTGAAATAGATTGACTTGGCTGGGACAGCCAACGCCACAGCATTTTCACTGTAATAGCAGATCTGTACAAAACAGGACACTATCAGAACACTAGAGTCCCATGTGAATGTAGCCTAATATTTTTTATTTCCATGCATTGGGAACATTGCACACTGTTTTCTAAGTCAAAACATGAAGAGAAATGTATATAATTTTTTATTACTTTATAAAAAGAAACACAACATCAACGTTGGGCAGCTAAAAAAAAAAATTGTCTGCATTTGTCTTTACAAACTCAAAAAGAAGATTTTTGTGTACTCACCGTAAAATCCTTTTCTCTGAGCCTCTAATTGGGGGACACAGGGCCGTGGGTGTTATGCTGCAGTCCACTAGGAGGTGACACTAAGCAGAATCTGAAAAATACAGAGAAGCTCCTCCCCTGCAGTATATACACGTTGGCTAGTACAAGCCGAACCAGTTTTGTGACAAGCAGTAGGAGATAGAACATGCAGCCCTATAAGAAGGCCAACCTAAAATAACTCAATAAACAATATGAACATCAAACGGCCCGAAACGGGCAACAGGGAGGGTGCTGTGTCTCCCAATTAGAGGCTCAGAGAAAAGGATTTTACGGGGAGTACACAAAAATCTCCTTTTCTCTATCGCCTCATTGGGGGACACAAGACCGTGGGACATCCTAAAGCAGTCCCTGGGTGGGTACAGATTAATGGTATAGTCTCTGCAAGACATGCACCCTACAAGTGGGCAACTGCCGCCTGCAGGTTACGCCTAGCCAGACTCGCATCTGCCGATGACTGAGTAGGAACATTGTAGTGCTTCACAAATGTGTGAAGACTGGACCAGGTAGCTGCTTTGCAACACTGTTCTGCGGAAGCCTGGTGTCGAATGGTCCAGGATGCCCCAACCAAGCGAGTAGAGTGTGCCTTTAAACTAGCTGGAATAGGCAAGTTCCGCAACTGATATACCAGTTGAACAGTTGATTTAATCCACCTGGCCAAAGTGGCTTTGGATGCTGCCATGCCCTTACGGTGGCCCTCCAGAAGGATGTACAGAGAATCAGACTTCCTGAATACCGCTGTCCTGGAAACGTAACATCTAAGGACTCAAACTAGATCCAGTGTGTGCAGAGCCTTCACCACACGGTGCACCGGGCAAAATGATGGGAGAGAAATCTCTTCATTTAGGTGGAATGAGGAAATCACCTTTGGTAGGAACAACGGCTCCGGACGGAGCACCACCTTATCCTAGTGAAAAAACAGAAAAGGAGCCCTGCAGGAGAGAGCCGCGAGTTGAGAGACGTGACGAATGGAAGTAATTGCTACAAGAAATACAACCTTCTGGGAAAGAAGTCGGTGAGAGACCTCTTTGAGGGGCTCAAAGGGGGGTTTCTGAAGAGCGTCCAGAACCATATTAAGGTCCCAACCCTCCAATGGCCGCCTGTAGGGTGGAACCAGGCAGGAGACCCCCTGAATAAAGGTCTTAACCGCCAGGTGCAGAGATTTGTCTCTTGGATCCAAGTGAAAGGCCAGCGTCTAGTCTCAACTGAAGAAAACTCAGAATGGCAGTGAGGGAAAAGCGAAGTGGTGATTGGTTTAGTGCAGTGCACCAGGCTAAGAAAATCTTCCAAGTGTAGTAGTATATATGAGCGGAAGCACGTTTTCTCACTCTGATCATGGTGTTGATGACATCTGGGGAGAAGCCAGCCTACTGGCGACAAACTGAAAATGATCGTCGTGAATTGCAAAGCGCAGGTATCTCCTTCATGGACGAAATGATGGAACGGAGTGACTCCATGCGGAAGTGACGGAACAACCCTGTTTAGGTGCTTTAGGTCTAAGATAGGACGTACAGAACCATCCTTCTTGGGGATTACAAAAAGGTTGGAGTAAAATCCTTTGAAGCGTTCTTGTCGTGGAACAGGGATGATGACTCTCGCCTGTAGGAGGGAGTCGACTGCCTGGAAGAAGGCGCGAGCCTTTGACTGAGGCCGCGGGGGCAGAGATGGGAAAACCGGTTGGGAGGGCGGGCTAGAAATTCTATGTTGTATCCGGAAGACACCACTTCCCTGACCCATTTGTCTTCTGTTACAGAAAGCCAAATGTGTTGAAAAAGGGAAAGTCGCCGCCTACTTGGGAGGTTTCTTCCGTGGGTGAAAGCGAATCAGGAGCAGGAGAACCTATGGGATCTGGATCCCATAGGTTTGGATTGTCTTGAACGAGACTGCCAGGACGTGTGTGATTTCTGGGAGCACTGTTGTCCCCTATCTCTGCGTGGAGAGCGGTTAATATTTTACAAGTGGGAGGTCGACCACCCAAACGAGTTCCGAAAGGATCGGAAACGCGTTTGCTGGCGTCGGGCAAAGAGGCGTCTCGGTTTATGTTGGGGAAGAGAGGGTACTCTTGCCCCCGTAGCATCTGAAAGTAATTTGTCCAGTTTTTCTCCGAAGAGACAACCGCTAAGGTAGGGAAGACTGGTTAGCGACTTTTCTTGAGGCAGAGTCAGCCCTCCATTTGTGGAGCCAAAGCGCTCTGCGGATGGTGATGGCATGTGAAGCTGCTACTGTGGAACAATTAGCTATGTCCAGGGATGCATGATTTAGATATTCTCCAGCCACCAAGATCTGGGCCATTAGGGTTGCTAGCTCGGGGGAACGATCAGTATAAAGCCAGGCTGAGTGTAGAGTACCTGCCCAGGTTACTATGGCCTTGGCTACCCAGACGGAGGTGAATGAAGGGGATAGGGACGAACCAGTCGCCTCGAAGACTGAGCGTGCTAACTGTTCAACCTGAGAGAGGGGGGGGGGACAAGAGGCGCAATAGTGCCCTTATCACTAGACACTGGATCAGGGATCCCTGATGAAGGTGCCAGGAGGGCACCGAAACGCGTAGGAGAATAAAGAAGGATTGGATTGAACATCGATTACTCGTTTTCTTTGATGTGAGTTATCCTGGCAGCGCGGACTGTTGTACACCTTTCTTCCCCAAACTGTTCAACCTGACGATCGGATGGATCCTTAATGGAGCAACCGTCAGGCAGAGAAAGTAAGGTTTTTGTAGCTAAACGGGAGACTGGAGGATCGACCTGTGGGGAGTTGGCCCAGTCTCGGCCTAGCGTCTGGGGGAATGGGTAGCGAGCTTCTATTGCCTTGCAGTTTCCGAACCTTTTGTCCGGACGAGCCCTATGCTTTTTCAAAATCTCCTGGAATTCAGGGTGGTCTGCAAAAAATGTGTATGGGCGCTTTACCTTCTTAAAGGGAACCTGTCAGGTCGTTCTACCCCCCTAGTCTACCACTACCTGTCCCTGCACCTTGCTAGCTGATCCCTAACCATCCCTGTCTCAGCTAAACGTTTCTTATGAAGATTTAGAAAATGAGTTATAAGCTTACATAGAGTCTGAATCTGGAGACTGGAAAGGCGGGCTCTGGGGCTCTATTCTCCAATCCTCGCATTCAGCCTGCCCCAGAGCCCGCCTTTCCAGGAAACGTGGCAGGACAGGCACGGAGGTCCGAAAATTTAAGTGCCGTGCCGGAGCTGCTGAGGGAGTCTCCCCCTAAGATGGGAGAGACACCCAAGGTCCTGTGTCCCCCAACGAGACGATAGAGTAATATGTATTGAACAGCAAAACTTGAAAACCCATTGACTTTCAAGTGATGCGTTCACTGCAAAAACGGATCAAAAACGCACAGTGTGAACATAGCGTAAGATCCTGGCATTTAACTGGCCACTCCATAACCTCAATTTTGTTGTTATATTGAAAAGACGCTCGCAACACTAAATGTAAACACGCCACTCTGGATCCACGCCTCAGACAGATGACCGTTAGCTGGGCAATTAAAGTATTCCAAGCAAGAAAGTTCTGAAGAGGCCATGAATTGGTTCTTAATATCCATCCTTTATTTTAGCGCACTTAAAAGAACATCAACATAGGACAAGTTTGACATGTTTCGACACAGCCCCATGTCTTAGTCGACTAAGATGTTCTTTTAAGTGCGTTAAAATAAAGGACAAACATTTGGAACTATTCCATGGCCTCTTCAGAACTTTTTTCTTGCTTGGAATACTTCAATTTTGTTGTACGGGAACAAAGATTTTGCTCGTGTACTTGTGTGTTTAAGGTTGTTGTCTTGTTGAACCACCCATTTCAAGGGCATTTCCTCTTCAGCATAAGTTAATATGACCTCTTCAAGTATTTTGATATATGTAAACTGTTCATGATCCCTGGTATGCAGTAAATAGGCCCAGACTATAGTAATAGAAACATTCCCTTATCATGATGCTTGCACCACCATGCTTCACTGTCTTCGGAGTGTACTGTGCCTTGAATTCAGAGTTTAGAGGTCGTTTAAAGGGAACCAACCACCCCAAATGACCCCCCTGGACTGTTAATATGTGTCCCTACACCCAGCACACACATTTGGGGCAATTGTTTTTGCTAAAAAAACTGTTTATTAGAAGCTAAGATATATGTTTTAAAAGGTTAATAACTTCTGACGGATAGGTGTTACCTAGCTTTGTCCACGTGCAGTGCTCGTGCCTGTGATCCTCCTCTCCCCCTCCCCTCTCAATTTCTAAGAGCCTGGCCGCGTCATGAAAGGGGCGGGGCTAAATCCTTCATGACGCGTTTTAGTCACGCCCCTTTCATGACGCGGCCAGGCTCTTAGAAATTGAGAGGGGAGGGGGAGAGGAGGATCACAGGCACGAGCACTGCACGTGGACAAAGCTAGGTAACACCTATCCGTCAGAAGTTATTAACCTTTATAAACATGTATCTTAGCTTCTACTAAACAGTTTTTTTAGCAAAAACGATTGCCCCAAATGTGTGTGCTGGGTGTAGGGACACATATTAACAGTCCGGGGGGGTCATTTGGGGTGGTTGGTTCCCTTTAAAGAACTGTCTGCGACCCTTGGACCCAAAAAGAAGAATTTTACTTTCATCAGCCCACTAAATGATTCTTTGTTTCTCTTTAGTTGATGTGTTTTTTGGCAAATGGTATCCACTTCAGTACACGTCTTTTTTTTTTTTTTTTTTCCAGTATGACTTTAAAGGGCTTCTTGCTAATAATTAGCTTCACACATACGTCTTCTAAAGGTGAGGTCACACGCGGCGATCTGGCCAGCGATGTCGGAAGCGATGCGCGGGTGCCCGCTCGCTTCCGACATCGCAGGCCAGCTGTCACACGGCACGTCGTTGCCGGTGACGCGGTGGCGATGTGGGCGGAGCCATCGCTCGCTGGGCAGGGCTCAGCCCAGCGAGCGATGGCTCAGAAACGCTGCGATATAGGCTGGATCGCGCCGCCAACAGTGTCAGACGGCGCGATCCAGCCTAATCGCTGGTCGCAGGTTGACAGGTTTATGAACATGTTCATAAACCTGTCAACCTGCGACCAGCGATAACTTGCAGTTGCGTCGCGCTGTCATGCAGCGCGACGCACTTGCAATATCGCCCGCGACATCGCTGTGACGTCACTTTTCGGCGATGTCGCGGGCGACCCCACCTTAACTGTCATAGTACTTACAGGTAATCTGAGACTGTCTATGCTCATCCTGGAACTGATCATTGGCTGAGCTTTTGCCACTCTGGTCATTGTTTGATCCATTTGAATGGTAGTCTTCTGTTTTTTTCCACGTCTCTCTGGTTTTGTTTTCATTTTAAAGCATTGGAGATCATTTTAGCTGAACAGCCTATCATTGTATGCAGTTCTTTATAAGTTTTACCCTCTCTAATCAACTTTTTAATCAATGTGCACTGTTCTTTTGAACAATAACTCAATCAACCCATATTTATCAGACATTCAAGGAGAAATGCATGTACACGTGCTGGCTTCACCGTTAGATAGGGGCCACCTGATTTACACATGTTTCTTCACAGAATGATTGACCTCACTAATTGAACTCCACACTGCTATTATTTTGAACACACCCCTTTCAATTTATTATTCAAATACACAGACTCAAAAACATGCAGATCATGAGTGCGGAGTCTGTTGGTTTTCTAAGAATCTACAGCACCAAGTGGTAAATTGTTTGCCATGTGATAATATCTATACCAGAAACCGTGAATAATCTGGTTAGTCATATTGAGCTGCTATTATTTTGAACACTACTGTATGTCCTGGGAATGGGGTAACTGACAAATGTTACCTCTTTCTACTTGGTCCATCTGAAGCTTGAAACCTCTCTCAGCCTGGCATTGGGCTGCAGCTGCCTCTTTCCCTGCCCAGACACCCTCACAGCCTGGCATTCTGCAGCTTCTCTCTAATAGCCTCTCGGTACTGTAGAATAAGCTGCAGGCGCATATTGAGATCGCTTGTTCCCAGCTGTTGTAAGGCCATTTGTAAAGAAAAGTCCATAGGCTCCTCAGAACTGGCTTTGCTGGTACCCCCAGAAGATATCTGTGGTACAAGGCCCATTGCTTGGTTTCTGTGAATTGAGCTTTCTCTTTAATCAGGTGCCTCAGTACTTTGGTCTAAGCGCTGCTCCATCAAGGCACTAATCAGCAGATCTATAAAACCCAAAATAGTGAAAGTGAAGGTTAGCCAAAATCACTAGAAAACAACCATCCAAGAAAAATTGATAGAAAAATTATAAAGTTTATCAAATCATTTTACAATAGAAAACAATGTTGATAAATACAAGTGTACAAATTCTTTAAGAGAAAAAAAGTGGTGGCAAGAATATTAAGCCCCAATATAGGAGAGCTGATAGAACTAGAGTTAAAACCATCCAGGCCCCATACACTAAAATAGTTATGAAGCACACCTCCAGGGATAGGTTGTCATGCTGGCTTCAGACTCTGTTCACACTGGGGAGCCTGATGTGCAGCCTTAAGGCCACTTCACACACACAGATATCTGAGTCCAATATCTGAACAGATCTCTGGTTGCAGTGAAATCATGGATACATTGCTCCATTTTGTGGCTGTGTACAACATGGAGCAATGTATCTATGATTTCACTGCAACCAGAGATCTGTTCAGATATTGGACTCAGATATCTGTGTGTGTGAAGTGGCCTTGACACCTCTTTGTTACTTAGCATGAGTTAGGGCGTCAGCTGTGGTTAGTTCACTGATGTTCAGCTCTGCAGGAGTTAACTTTTCGATTATTGTCAATTGAAGGTTGAGGCTGCTGAAATGCCTTCTCCTTTTAAGTATGGCTCAACATTCCTGGATGCCGACTATAGCATTTGCTTGGCACTTGAATATCGCTCCCGTGTTGGAGTTACTGTTGGAACTCAAACTGTTGCTTGGTGTCCAGTGAAGTATACCTTGTTGTTTTTTCATTCCCTATTTGTATTTGAGTTCTCCCTACACACATATTGTATCTTCCTGATTGTTTGCTGTGTGGTGCTATTTGCTTTATCCCTATCTGTATATATCTGTTGGTTCCATTACGGTTCTCCTGGGGTGAGGGTTTGGGGATTAGCTCAGGGCTGGACAGGATAAAGGAACAGGTCGGAGACTCAGGCCTCTCTACCATGAAGGGTTACCCCTGAGTTAGGGAAAGTCATGGTTTCCCATAGCCTGAGGGACAGTTCAGGGGCCTAGGTTCCTTTCCTCTTTTTCTTTCAAGGCTCCCTGTGACATTAGGTTATAGCAATAGACCAAGAGTCACTATGTTACTAGATGGTAGAAATGCACAACCCTAGAGAGTAACCACTGGGGATTAAAGGTAGAAAGCAAGAAGGCGTTGGTCTACTCAGAAATGTTCACATTTAAATTTTTTAGATCACATTTTGTTTATGCGAAAGTTAATTTCACTTCTTGTTAGTTTTGGGATATCCTACCACAGAATCACTTTACTTATATCACAGAGAAATTAGGGCATTCTGTAAATGTGCTCCATTATCGCCATGTTCACCAGAATGCCTCAGGGTTAAGAGTGTTATATGATGAGAGTCTCTACATTCTAAACAAGGCGTCCATCTTTGCAGACCACTCCTGGATAGTGGGCGTTGTCTGTGAGCGCCATTTTCTTGGAATTATAGAGTGCATGGCTGTTAGGCAGTGTTTGAGTACTCCCTGTTTGATATATTTAAAAGAGCCTGGAATCATAGAGAGGAGGCTTGTCTGAGATGACACGGCTGAATGTGATCCTGTGATGTGCTTATAGATTTCAAAGATCTTTTCCCATAGGAGGTGGATTTGGGGACAGTCCTAACATAGTGGAGCATTGAGCCCTTTGCAGATTTGAATCTTCAACACATACTGGAAACTCTTAGGTAAATTTTATTTATATCAGCTGGCCTTTTGTACCATCTAATCAATAATTTGTAGTTTTTTTTCTTGCGCTCTACATGACAGGAAGTTTTTGTGCGCACAGGCAGACGTTATTCCACTGTTTCTTCTGATAGTTATCCTCATCTCCATCTCACCCTTTCCTTTCCAGTAATGTTGTAGCTCTGAAATATGGCAAAACTGGTGGCAAATGGCATCTTGGCAGCCTCACGCTTGATTTTCCTCAATTCATGGGCAATTATTTTAAGCATTTTTTGCCCAACACGCTTCTTGCAACCCTGTTGGCTATTTGCCATGAAACACTTGGTTGTTCGGTGATCACACTTCAAAAGTTTGGCAATTTCAAGACTGCTGCATCCCTCTGCAAGACATCTCATAATTTTGGACTTTTCAGAGCCAGTCAAATCTCTCTTCTGACCCATTTTGCCTAAGGGAAAGCATTTACCTAATAATTAAGCACACCATATATAGGGTGTTGATGTCATTACACCACACCCCTCCTCATTACAGAGATGCACATCACCTGATTTACTTAATTGGTAGTTGGCTCTCAAGCCTATACAGCTTGGAGTAGGACAACATGTATAAAAAGTATCATGTGATCAAAATACTCATTTGTCTAATAATTCTGCACACAGTGTATTTCTAGAGCTGGAAATGAAAAACAAAAATCTTGCAGAATTACATTAAGAGACTGAAAATAATTCATAAACTAGAATTGTTCCTTCAGCTGGAGTTTGATACTAATAGTAAACATATTGGAACCAAACATCAGTTATATTGAGAAGACAGGACACATTTGTTACAAATTAGACTACACCCTAAAGGGAAAACTGTCAACCACAAGGAATGAAAACCAGATGCTCTATGAATATAGGACACACGCTTGCATGAGTTCCTATTATATGGAGATTAATTACATTAAAAGAAACACACCTTCCTTAGCAAATTGCATAACAATCTTATTAGGGTGCGTTAACAAGCTGCATATGTTTACGTGAGTGCTTGGCAGCTGGGGGGCTGGAATCCTCAGGGTGGAGAGACCCAAACATTGTGGGCCCCCCACGCTGCAAATTGCAACCCACAGCCACCCCAGAAAATAGCGCATTCATTAGAGGTGTGATTTTCTGGTGCTGTACCCCAACTCTTCCAGTTGCCCTTGTGCTGGTGGCAAACAGGGGTATTCCATATGCAACATGGTGTCCACTAACAAGTTGAATGGAAAATTAGCTCCAAATGTTAGCGGACACCATGTTGCATATCGAGAGTCCCTATGTGCCTAAACATTGGAGCTCCCCCACAAGTGACCCCATTTTGGAAACTAGACCCCCAAGGAACGTATCTAGATGCATAGTGAGCACATTGAACCCCCAGGTGCTTCACAAATTGATGCGTAATAAGGAAAAAGTACTTTTTTTTCACACAAATTTTCTTTTTTCATTTTTACAGATTAATTTGTGAAGCACCTGGGGGTTTAAAGTGCTCACTATGCATCTAGATACGTTCCTTGGGGGGGTCTAGTTTCCAAAATGGGATCACTTGTGTGGGAGCTCCAAAGTTTAGGCACACAGGGACTCAGGGCTGTCACTAGGAATTTTGGGGCCCCTTACTGACAAAAGTTTGGGGCCCCCTGAGACTCCGCCCAGCCCCCACCCATGCTCCGCCTCCACCCAAACATACATTATATTTATTGTGAAAAATTGGAACAGCACCAAAAATTATCTCAATTGATGTGCAAAGCTTTCCCAACCAGCAATCCAGATGGTTCCTAACAATAGAGTAAAAAAAGGAAAAACGCACAAAAATATAGAAAAAAGTGGACTTTATTGCCCAATGCATGGCCAAGGCATTAAGCAATAAAGTCCACTTTTTTCTATATTTTTGTGCTGTTTTTCCTTTTCTTACACTCTCTATTATATATTACACTCAACCACACACTTGAGACGGCTGTGGGCTAAATACACAATAACTGTATACACAATAGAGAATACGCAATAGAGACGGCTGCTGCCCGTACAGACAATGGAGACGGCTGAGGGCTATACACACAATAGAGAATACACACTAGAGCTTCTCCACACAACAATGCCCACGTCTGTAGGTGCTCCATACAAGGTTGCCTGCATCTGTAGGTGGTCCATACAAGGTTGCCCGCATCTGTAGGTGGTCCATACAAGGTTGCCTGCATCTGTAGGTGCTCCATACAAGGGTGCAGGGCTGCCACTACGAATCTTGGGGCCCCTTACTGACAAAATTTTGGGGCCCCCTGAGACTCCACCCAGCCCCCACCCATGCTCCGCCTCCACCCATGGTCCGCCTCCACCCAAACATACATTATATTTATTGTGAAAAATTGGAACAGCACCAAAAATTATCTCAATTTATGTGCAAAGTTTTCCCAACCAGCAATTCAGATGGTTCCTTACAATAGAGTAAAAAAAGGAAAAACAGTACAAAAAAAATAGAAAAAAGTGGACTTTATTGCCCAATGCGTGGCCACGGCATTGAGCAATAAAGTCCACTTTTTTCTATATTTTTGTGCTGTTTTTCCTTTTTTTACACTCTCTCTCTATTATATATTACACACAACCACACACTTGAGACTGCTGTGGGCTAAATACACAATAGAGACTGCTGCTGGCCGTATAGACAATGGAGACGGCTGAGGGCTATATACACAATAGAGAATACACAATAGAGCTTCTCCACACAACAGTGCCCCTGTCTGTAGGTGCTCCATACAAGGTTGCCCGCATCTGTAGGTGCTCCATACAAGGTTGCCTGGAATCTGTAGGTGCTCCATACAAGGTTGCCTGCATCTGTAGGTGCTCCATACAAGGGAGCCCCATTTGTATGTGCTCCATACAACGGTGCCCCCATCTGTAGGTGCTCCATACAACGGTGCCCCCATCTGTAGGTGCTCCATACAATGGTGCCCCCATCTGTAGGTGCTCCATACAATGGTGCCCCCATCTGTAGGTTCTCCATACAATGGTGCCCTCATCTGTAGGTGCTCCATACAATGGTGCTCCCATCTGTAGGTGCTCCATACAATGGTGCCCCCATCTGTAGGTGCTCCATACAATGGTGCCCTCATCTGTAGGTGCTCCATACAATGGTGCCCCATCTGTAGGTGCTCCATACAATGCTGCCCCCATCTGTAGGTGCTCCATACAACGGTGCCCTCATCTGTAGGTGCTCCACACAACGGTGCCCCCATCTGTAGGTGCTACATACACGTGTGGTGCTAGTGAGAGGGATATTGGGATTCTAGTGCCCACACTGTGCCAACCCAGAATGGTGTATATTTACATAACTTATATGCGTGGTGCAAATGTGAGGACATATTTGCATTCTATTGCCCACTCAAGAATGGTGTGTGTATATATAACAGGTGTGTGCGGCACTGGGCACACTGGCATTCTAGTGCCCATACACCTCTATTGTGTAATGGTGTAGAGAAGCCTGGCATAGTCCACCTGTTAACACTGGCAGCTGTTACAATACAATAGAAGACTTCCAGGGCTGGCATGTGCCAGGCTGGCATTGATGCTACTCCCCATGTCTTGTCTGAGGAGCTGGAGCTTAGTTTCCAGTCTCTCCAGTGTGCAGGGCTGAGCGGGCACGGAGAGTCTGCCATCCTTCTTTCAGTCACAGTACTCCTCCAGCAGGGATTGTGCCAGGCTCTCGGGCACCTTGCGCCCCAGTTTGATCTCTAGATCTCTGAGGTCCGGTTTGGATGAATCAGCCATGATTGTAATGTGGGGAAGATGCCAAAGTTTCACAGCAGGGCACAGTAAGGCATCACTTCCTGGGTGACAAGTCACAATGTCTTCATTAGGGTGTGAACTGCGCCTGTGTTGTCATCCCTCATACACCCAGCCGGCTGCCCTGCAGAGCTGCCCCAGATCAGAAGGTGGCATGGATGGAGGTACCCTGGCACACTGACACTGTGCTGCCCCAGAACAGAAGGTGGCACAGATGGAGGTACCCAGGCTGGCACACTGATACTGTGCTGCCCCAGATAAGAAGGTGGCGTGGATGGAGGTACCCTGGCACACTGACACTGTGCTGTCCCAGATCAGAAGGTGACATGGATGGAGCATGGAGGTACCCTGGCTGGCACACTGACACCGTGCTGCTTTCTTCCAGGTTCCAGTGCTCCCAGGAGAACTCCGCTCACCTGTCCCGGGCGGGTGCACTTCCTGAGGCCATAGACCGCACACAATTCGGGGCCCGCCCCCCACCGCTCCTCCAGACCTACTACTTCCGGTTTGCGGGCCGCAGCAGCGCAGCGGTAATGGACAGTGCCCGGCGGTGATGGATGTGACAGGAAAGGGGGGGGGCCCGTGCAAGATGAGAGGGGGCAGGGCCCAGAGTTCAGGCCCCGCCCCTCACATCTTGCACGGGCACCCCTTTTCCTGTCAATCACCGCCAGGCCCCTTACTCTGTAAGGCCCTGACGGCGGCCCTGCCGGGACTCTGCATACGCGACATAGTGTCCGCTAACAATTTGAATGGAAAATTAGCTAAAATTGTTAGTGGACACCATGTCACGTTTGGAGAGCCCCTGTGTGCCTAAACATTGCAGCTCCCCCACAAGAGACCCCATTTTGGAAACTAGACTCCCCAGGGAACTTATCTAGATGGGTGGTGAGCACTTTGAACCTCCAGGTGTTTCACAAATTGATCCGTAAAAATGCAAAAGTACTTTTTTTTTCACAAAAAAATTATTTTAGCCTAAAGTTTTACATTTTCACATGGGCAACAGGATAAAATGCATCCTAAAATGTGTTGGGCAATTTCTCCTGAGTACACCGATACCTTATATGTGGTCATAAACCATTGTTTAGGCGCACGGCAGGGCTCAGAAGTGAAGGAGCGCCATTTCACTTTTTGAACAGAAAATTAGCTCAAGAAGTCAAATTGCGCTCCTTCCTTTCTGAGCTTGCCGTGCGCCCAAACAGTGGTTCATGACCACATATGAGGTATCGATATACTCGGGGGAAATTGGCCAACAAATTTTAGGATCCATTTTATCCTGTTGCCCATGTGAGAATGAAAGAATTGAGGCTAAAAGAATTTTTTGTGAAAAAAAAAGTACTTTTTCATTTTTATGGATCAATTTGTGAAACACCTGGGGGTTCAAAGTGCTCACCACTCATCTAGATAAGTTCCCTGGCGGATCTAGTTTCCAAAATGGGGTCTCTTGTGGGGGAGCTCCAACATTTTTGTTAGAAAAATTAAAATGTCCATTTTTTTCCTTCCACGTTGCTTTAGTTCCTGTGAAGCACCTGAAGGGTTAATAATGTTCTTGAATGTAGTTTTGAGTAGCTTGAGGGGTGCAGTTTTTGGAATGGTGTCACTTTTGGGTGTTCACTGTAATGCAGGTCCCTCGAAGGGACTTCGAATGTGATGTGGTCACAAAAAATGGTTTTGTATATTTTGCTGGAAAAATGAAAAATTGCTGATGAACTTTGAACTCTTATAACGTCCTACCAAAATAATTTTTTTTCTCCAGAATTGTGCTGATGTAAAGTAGACATGTGGGAAATGTTATTTATTAACTATTTTGTGTCACATAACTCTCCGGTTTAGCAGAATAAAAATTCAAAATTGCGAAATTTTCTAAATTTTTGATTTTTTCACAAATAAATGCAAAAATTATTGACCTAAATTTTAATACTAGCATTAAGCCCAATATGTCACAAAAAACAATCTCAGAATCGCTAGGATCCGTTGAAGCGTTCCAGAGATATTAGCTCATAAAGGGAGAGTGGTCAGAATTGACAAAATTGCCAAGGTCTTTAGGGTCAAAATAGGCTGGGTCCTGAAGGGGTTAATCAGCCACTCTTGGTTTTGGCTACAAAAATTGCAAGAGCACTCATGTAAAAATACGCAGTGTGTGAACACACCCTTAGGCTGCTTTCACACTAGTTTTTGTCAAATTGCAGCAGATTTACTGCATCTGCCGTCTAATGGCCGCACTTGCATCTAGCCCCATGCATTGTCTATGGGGCTTGCGGCAGGTGTGGCAAATGCTGTATAGCCGCGGTTCCGGCAGTTGCGGCCGCGAAAAAAAAAAACGCCGCTGACCGCTGTTTTTTCATGGGTGCAAGTGCCGAAACCGCGGCCATACCGCACTTGCCACACCTGCCGCAAGCCCTATAGACAATGCATGGGGCTAGATGCAAGTTCGGCCGTTAGGCGGCAGATGCAGTAAATCTGCTGCATCTGCCGCAATTTGACAAAAACGCTAATGTGAAAGGGGCCTTAGCAATTATGGTTTTCATTGAAAGTTTAATGTTCCTTTAAGATAGGTTTTTCCTTTGTGCTTTTTATTGGTACAGCATTTATTTATTTTTTTATTTCTTTTCTGCATAGATCAGAGCCCACACAACTATGCCAAACACTCTAGTGGAATTTATAGTGTCATCAAGCCTAGTATACATGTCAGCTATTTAATGACAGGGCAGAGGAGGGACCACGTGAGTACAAAAAACATCTATTGTCAGGGTGCCTAAACTGAAGGAAGGCTGTACAAGGATGCAAAATGGTATCAGAATACAAGACCATTGTGCTAATGTTGATGACGCTCCAAGATCTTGAGCTGAGTATAAGATCTTTAGTGTCTACTGTGTACAGTAAAAGTGCAGGATGTGAATGTATTTAGGGGATGTTACAGTAAAGCCCTGTTTTCATTAGGATTTTCTGCCCTGCCATTAAGAGCAAAACAACAAAACTGACAGATGGACAACAACAATGGTCCCAGAAGGTCTTCACTGACTAAGGGCCCTTTCACATCAGCGTTTTTTGAAATTCGCGGCAGATGCGGTGAAAAAACCGCATCTGCCGCGATTACCGCATACCGGCTGCACTTGCGGCACGGTTGCGGTAAACGCCATACAAGGTATAGGCGGACTTGCGGCAGGTGCGGCAAGTGCGGTTTTGGCACTTGCGGCAGGTGCGGCCGCGAAAAAAACCGCGGCTGACAGCATTTTTTTTCGCGGCCGCACCTGCCGCAAGTGCCAAAACCGCACTTGCCGCAAGTCCGCCTATACCTTGTATGGCATTTACCGCAGCCGCAACTGCGCCGCAAGTGCAGCCGGTATGCAGTAATTGCGGCAGATGCGTTTTTTTCACCGCATCTGCCGCGAATTTCAAAAACGCTGATGTGAAAGGGCCCTTAGAAGTGGATTTTTTGCATTTTCTAATTTTACTTGCATATATTGCACCATCACAATCCACAGTGCTTTACAGACGTGATCATCACTGTCCTCGTTGGGGTTCACAATCTAAATTCCCTATCACTTTGTCTTTTGAGTTTGGAAAGAAACCGGAGAACCCGGCAGAAACCCTCACAAACATGGGGAGAACATACAAATTCCTTGCAGATGTACTTGGTGGGATTTAATCCCCAAGACCTAAGTGCGCTGTAAGGCTGAAGTCAGGGGCATAACTACAACAGGTGCAGGGGTTGCTATTGCACCCGGGCCCTGGAGCCTAGGGGGCCCCAAAAGTCCCTTTGGCCTATAGAAAAAGACTAATGCTATATTAAAGATTTGCAATAATTGGGGGCCCCGTTGGAGCCCTTGCATCGGAGTTCATGAGCTTCAAGTTATGACACTGGCTGAAGTGCTAACCACCTTTCTGCCCAAAAGACATAGCAAAAGACACATTTACCAAAAGAAATAAGAGGAATTAGGTTGTGGTGTCTCACTCAGGAAGAAGGAATGCAGATGTACACAGATAAATTTACCAAAGCAGCGAGCTTGATAGTTGTACAGATCTACATGAGGCAACCTGCTTGATGCTTTTAGGTATACACATTAAACAACCACTTGGTGTAACATTATTATTATTAATCAAAAAGTTAAAAACATTTAACATTTAAAGTGGACCTGTCACCCCCCTGGTGCATGGCAAAGTAAATGCAGCACTGAATGCAGTATGTCTGCTGCATTCAGGGAAGGGGTCCCCCCGTGTCTCTAGCCCCCTTGTAAGATTTAAAAAGACTTTACAAACTTTACAGAAAAGAGGTCACCTGGGTTGGATCTAAATAAGAGGTCCTCGCTGCTGGCACAGTCCTCCCGCCTTCTCCTTGTTTGTTCCGCCCCCTCTATGTCTCTGCACTGCCTCCTGTTCTGCTGGTCTGCTGGGTCTACCCTCCTCTTCTCCTGCTGTCGATCATGCTGCCGCACAGCTCTTGGTGTGAGTGGCTTGCGTGATGTCAGCGTCAGAGCCCGCCCTCTTTGTGCTTTATTCAAACAGCAGGGCGGGAATCTGGCACTGACGTCACAGAGTTATAGTCCCTACCACACAAGTACCGTGACATCTCTATGGAGGCAATCATATTCATTCTAAGGCTCCAGCATTCAGGCTCCCTCTGGTGGGGCTATCCTATTACTGCTTGTGGGCTGCTAACCTTGCTTAAATTTATAATTGGCTGTGGGACAAATATAACACAATAGGGTTTAATGTAAATAATGTAAGATATAAAGCAATACTGATCACCTAGTATGGTTATGTGAAATACAACACTAATAGGGTTTCAAAATAGAGGTTTTCCATTTGCTGCTGCGCCACAGGCCCGCAGGTGCACCGGATAACATACTATTAGGGGATGCGGGTCTCCTGGGCTATGGTTATGTGTCCACAGAAAAAAATCAATATTCATTTTAAAGCATAACGGTGCATTCTGCATTTCGAAGCTCACAGCCAGCATTTCGAAGCTCTCAAAACATCCTTCAGGAGAACCTCAAAGATCTTTGAGAATTTTGAAGTGTATCCAGATAAATCACACGGTTACCCTTTACACCACATATTGTTTTTCTGTGCACACAGCCAGCAGCCCAAGACACCAACATCTCATGGACTCTTCATTCATTGTAAGAAGCTTTTCTGCATCACAATCCTTGCAGCCTCTGTAATGTCAATAGTGTCATACAATGCCCTGTAGATATGAAAAAGAATATAGCTCACCCACAACATGTTACGCACTGATTTGTAGGACTCCAAGCTGCCACAGTTGGCAAATTTCCAGCGAAACATCCGGCACCATAGATATAATAAAATGCTATTCTTTATTGGTGTTCTATTAAAAATAGTAGACAGGCTGGGTTAATTCTTACGCATTTTAGGATACACAAACACTTAATCATGAGAATTCTCATACCTAAATTGTATATTATGGTCTACATTCAAAGCAATAACTGGTTAACAAATGTAATTTACTTTGCCATTGACTTCTATGGAATAATCTTCTTGGCATGTTCTCTGACATGTATGACGCACCCAGGACAGGGTACTCAGCTCTCAGGCTCAGTCTGGGGTGTCACGGGTGGCTTCCCGAGGCTGTGGCCCTGGTAGTCAAAGGTTAAAATAAAATAAAAATAAAATATATAAGTTTGTGACGCCACCTGCAGTAGCTGGTGATGCTCACCAGCGCCGCTACAGTCTTCTGGTGGTCGATGGTATTGCGGCAATGATGATATAGTCCTCTGCAGGCAGGACTGGACCGCCGGGGCAGCGATTCTGTAAGGAAACAGTTCATGCAAGAAAGGATGCAGCAGAGTCGATAAGTCACTTCGCCGGGTACTTTACTGGAACTTTTGCAAAGTCATCACAGTTCACAGTGCAGTAAATTGTTACTTGACAAATGGCTACGGGTGCTGCAAGTGGAATTTCTGGCTGATAGATGGATCCCTCACTGTGTGCCGTTCCTACTCCTTCCGTCCCTTGGCTCCCAGTGGCGGTGAAGTCTAATCTCTTAAACATTAATCTGACCTCCTGCTTTTCCTTATTCTCCTCTCCCTTGTACCCGCGGGGTGAACCTTCTCTGGACACTGCAGTGGCCTGCTGTTCCTGATTCCCCTCTTTCTGGGCTCTTTGGGAGTCGGGGTCGTGTCTGAAGACATCCCCAGTCATCTGATTTCTGTGAGCCTTGTAGGTTCTCACAGGTGCGGGCTCCGGTACCCGGTTTCTTTCCTGGGGCAAACTCTCTGGTTACTTCTTGCTCCCCACATTAAGTGAACTCTCCCGTGAGTTTCTTTCTCCTTTCCTTCCTTACTGGGATCTCTTCTTGC
The DNA here is from genome assembly GCA_033576535.1 of Allobates femoralis. NCBI lineage: Eukaryota > Metazoa > Chordata > Amphibia > Anura > Aromobatidae > Allobates > Allobates femoralis. Next base: position 115,526,447 of record JARQOC010000002.1, read on the forward strand.
TGTCCTGGGTCCCTCAGCCGAAGAGACCCTCCTTGCTCCCTCCAGGCCGGCTGCCTGGCTCTTTTTCTACTCGACTCTCACTGGTCTACTCTAGACTCCTTTAGACTGACTCTTTAGTTCCCTCTGGAGGTCACTATATTCCCTCCCACCTGCTGACTAGTGTGGGGTGTGAGTATAGGGTTCCACCTACTGGCCATAAGTCCACTTCCAGTGGGGCGACTACACCGCTTTTATGGGTGTAGTACCCAATTTGTGGCACCTACATAGTGGGGCGCCACATGTACAAAGATAAGGATTATGTGATCCGTAACCATAACCCAATGTCTAAATGTACACCCGAGCACAATAGGACATCTCTGCTGCAAATTCAAGTACAAGTTGACATTTTATATTGTTTTTCTCTCTTTACAGTGGAGAAATCTGTTTACCGTAGTTCCTTCTTCATTAAAAAACAAAATATATATTGGAAATCTTTGGGAGAATCCATCTGGACTTAATACACGAAAAAAAAATAAATAAGTATAGCTAATCGCCACCCACCTGATTCACTATATTTCATGTCAAAGTGGCAAAAATTAGAGAAGACATTTACTCCAGATCATAACAGAGGGCCACGTCACACACACAGATAATTGTGCAGATATTGTTGGCAGATCTCTGGTTGCAGTGAAATCATGGACAGATTGTTACATTTGTACACAGCCACAAAATGGGACAATGAGTCCATGATTTCACTGCAACCAGAGATCTGCCAACAATATCTGCACAATTATCTGTGTGTGTGACGTGGCCCTAAAGCGGCCGTCACACGTTAAGATCTAGCTAACGATGTCGTAAACGATGTCAGATTTGCACATCGTCCGAACGACGTGTGAGATCGTTCATCAGAACGCTACACCCACAGACATCGCTCAGACGATTCTCCGATGCAGCGATCCAGCGGTTGGATAAGCGATGCACTTATCATCTGTGGACATCGTTCAGCAAACAGTCACACAGAAACCTCCTAAACGATGTTGTGGCAAATGTGGGCGTTTTCCAATGTTTAATTGGAGCACATAGGCGTGGTACATGGTCTCCAAGCTGCGCCCCTCACTACACCATTGGTGGTCAGTACTGCGTCCTCATTGGTCAGATGTCCTTTGAAACATGGCGGCCTCATCTCCAGAATGTCCTGTGATGTTGGTCACAATGTACATGTGTAAACACGATGTGCTGTACCCCAAAAATACTTTTGATTGGTGAAAAGGTAGAAAACGCTATCCCCCTTGGTGCGGCGTGCAGAATACGATCACTTATGCGTTGCTCAATTCTTGTATTTTTAAAGATCCGTTAATTAATCACCCTGTAGCGAGCTGTGTGTGCGGCATGAGTGGTTTTTTTTCCAAACGCCTGTGAAACGCATGTGTGTTTGCTGTGTGCTGTTGCTGATGTTTGATTTAAAGTGTGTGAGAAAGCGCATGTGTTGTCAAGCGGGATTGTGTGGAAAATGTATGACAACGCAAAGGAGGCAAAGCGCCTCTCAACATTCATTGTTCTAGGTGCCCTAATGTTTGTGTTCTCTGTACTGTGCTTTGCAACACTTGTGTTGGGACCACCATATATGTGGTCCAACATATGCGTGTGTGCATGTAATCCGTTTTCCGACAAAAACAATGTAGCAAATAACAAGTTCTGCGTCAAAAATCAGGGCCTTTTGGTTTATACGTTTTTGCAACAAAACGCACATTAAGCTGCCTCACCAACGTCACGGTAGGCCCTGGTCGAGACAGTCCTAACTCTGTCCCTAGGTGCTCCCAAACAAAAATGTGACCACTGTCACAAGGGCCTTTGGGGAGGTATGTGGGTCCTGGTCCCACCCGTCTCTCACAGGACCCATAAGCCGGGCCCTTCAACACAAATAACAAAAATAGTGCCAACAAGCACCAAGAAGCCAAATCCCTGGCTCATGTCACAGACAAGAGGTATGTCTGCAACACATAGCTCCCCTGAAATGGCCAAGGCCTGGTCCTCTTCAAAACATTAACTGAAATATCCCTAAATCTGGGTATTTAAAAACAAATTCACACCTCTTCACCAAAAAAATAAAGGGACACATGTCCTGCCTCCAACCCGGAGCAGCAGGACACAGTGAAACTGTGCAATGCAAAAGTCCCCATGGCACACTAATAATTAGGGGAGGTTGTGTTGCCAGCTCACAGCCCCTGGACCATTAAAGTACTGGCAGTACCGGTCCCTCATCTCCTGGGCCTCCTGGCGGCTGCTTCCACCCCCTAATGGCTGTAGTCCGGCCATCTGTGGGGCATCAGCACGCCAGCCCCCCAACACCACCTCACCATTGCTGGAGTCAATGCGGTCCTCAAAGTTTGGTGGTGTGTAGGCCTGGCGATCCCGGCGTCTCAGAAAATTGTGGAGCACACAACAGGCCATAACTACAAGGTCAATCGATTCGAGTTTCATATTAATGGCCGTGTGGAAAATGCGGAAACGGCTAGCCATAATGCCAAAGGCATTCTCCACCACTCGCCGTGCCCGGGAAAGCCTATAATTGAAAATGCGTTGTTCGGCATTGAGATGCCTCTGGGGGTATGGCTTCATCAAATTAGGATGTAGCGGAAAGGCCTCATCTGCCAGGAACACAAAGTTCATGTTTCCACAGGTGCGATTGGTGGGTGGTAAATTGAGACGTCCATTTTTCAGTTTTTGACCAAACGACGATTGGTCAAAAACCCCGCCATCAGAAACCCTACCATTTGTGCCCACTGACACCGACACAAATTCATAATTCGCGTTCACCACTGCCATCAAAACAATACTAAAATAGCATTTATAATTATAAAAAAATGAGCCACTGTTGTGGGGTTGGGTGATCCTAACATGTTTCCCATCAATGGCCCCACTACAGTTTGGGAATTGCCACTTCTGGCTGAAGTCGGCGGCAGTGGCCAGCCATTCCTCAGGGTTTTGCGGCAAACGCATGTAAGTGGGAGCTAGAGCCCGCAGTATAGCCTCACATGTCTCTGGGATGAGTTGGCTAAGGAGGGGACGTGATATAGCAGACGAGTAGACCAAGTCCTGCATGGTGCGACCTGTTGCGAGAAACCGCAGTGTGGCGGCCAACCTCTCCTCCGCAGGCACTGCTGGACGCATTACAGTATCCTGCCGTCTGATGAGCGGGCACACTGCTGCCAACAAGATCTGAAAGGTCTCATCTGTCATCCGGAGGAAATTTTGGAAGTCACGTGGGAAGTCGTCCCGAAGTTGGTGCAGAAGGCGAATGTGGGAATGATGATCGCGCTGCTGCAGCCACTCCCTGGCCCAGATGCGTCGTGGTCTCCTCCTGCGTCTCTCCACCCTCTCCTCTTCCACACGTGCTGCCTGCACCAGTAATGCAGCCCCCACCACGGCACGTTGATCTGGATTCATGCTGTTTAGAGGCAAAACTATGTTTACTATGCTGCCTACGCACAAAGGTGGTTTTACGACAATGTGAACATCCAAAATGAAACCACTAATGAGCATGACATTGGCGAAATATGTACAGGTGCAGTACACATGTGGAAAACATGTACTAAAACCCAACAACACCTACAGTATCAATGAAGGTGTTGAGGAATGCCACATGTTTTTACACGGCTAAATGCCTTGCACAACAAAATACAATACACAAAAAGCCCTACACACATTGAGATCACAACCAACATCACACTTCCTACATCATGAACAACGCAAACACCATGAACATCAGACACATGGAGGACCATATGTATGGAAAAAGCATCAGTACAGACACACAATAATAACTCACATGCAGTGGTCGCTGAGATGGGTGTCACTCCAATGTCAAGGCACCGAAAATACGAACTATGTCCTGATGACTTCAATGCCACAAGGTAATGATTCAGTCCTTGTATTTTGCTATATAACGATAAATGTAAACCAAAACAAACAAAAAAACCTCATGGAAACAGCAGAGGGGGGGCAACAACACAAACCCTGTCATATCTCTTTTGACAACGCTATAGTGACCCCCATTCACAATGTTTCACATGCTGACTCTCCAAGTACATACCGGCAGCAACCACGCAGCAAAGACATTGTGCATCTCCAGGAAACTCTATATATACACGGCCGAGCCAATGACAAGGCGAGACGTCCCCCTACCAGGCGTGTCTCCTCAACGATAAACCACACACCCACACGATGTTACGCCCTCCAAACAGGCGTGGTGAACCATTGTGCCACACACAACGCCGGGGCTATGTTCCACGGCAGGCGTGGCAGAAACCGCACGAACACACCCAGCGCAGCAGTTACGTCCTATACCGGGCGTGGTAATTGCGATGTCTATGCATATCGCACCTGTCATGTCCAACAGCTGTCCGATCAATTTGGATAAATAGTGCATTGTGAACATGTGTGTTGGACCTGCTGTTTTGTGTGTCCCTTGACACAAGTGGGAGTGACAGCAGCCAGGCGGCCAGCATATTTTGTGCTTTCAAAAGTGTTAACAGTCTACACACTGTGTTGGATTAAGTCAAGGTATGTTCACATCATTTGATGAGACTGAGCGATCTAAACTTCAGGTTATTATATGGTACTCCAGGCACAAAGTTTGGACTGTCACTGTCACAACAGCACACATCCCAGTGACTTGACCAACATTGTTGGTCTAAGCAAGTGTGGTGTTGTGTTATTGAGCTGTGGCTTTTCACATTGATCATGCCAGGTGACTTATCATCCTGTGGCTGTTATTTTACACATGGTTTGGACCATGTGCCACAGTGATTTTTACTGATTGCATTTCTTATTTGTTTTGCAGATGCCCCGGCCAAATAGGGAATATATCAGTGCCCTGATTGAGGCCTACAGGGAGAACCCCTGCCTGTGGCAAACTCGAGCGGTTGGGTACACCAACAGGGCCCTCCGCAATGCAGCTTATGAGAGGCTCCTGGTGGTCGCCCGGCAATATCTGTCAGGCCAGGAACTCGACCTGGACTACATGAAAAAGAAGATCCAACACCTAAAGACTGTGTTTGGGAGGGAGCACAAAAAAGTTAGCCAGTCCCAGCGGTCAGGCATGGCAGCGGGGGATGTTTACACCCCAACGTTATGGTACTATGACCAGCTCCTCTTCACCATGGAGCAGCAGGAGCCACGGCCACCCCTCGACAGCGACGATTTCGCCGAGCCCCAACAGGCCAATGTTGTGGATGCCGTGGAGGGGGCAAATGTAAGTCGGTCACCTACACCAATCGTTAAAAATGCTCACAGCATAAACATTCTTGCCAAAAAACATAGCCAAGTTTAAAATGTAGAGAAGGCAACAATAGACCCGATGGTCCTCCCATCTTGCTTAAGGCTTTTCAAACCACCTCCAATTTTATCAAGCAATCGATTAGCACACAAGTAGTGAGTGTTGTGTTATTGGCACAAGCTGTAAGGCCCTGTCATGGAATTTGCTAGGACATCAGGCACAATGTGGGTTAGTGACATACATGTAACTTGATCCTTTCTGTCAAAATGACCACCTAAAGTGTAATGGCATGTGTGCTCATGTGTTCTTCCTTTCATCTTGTAGGATCCGCTTGAAGGTCCCTCTTCCGGGTCGGTGTTGGACTCGCCGGAGCAGCCTCCATCTCAGCCGATTGAAGAGGGTGCGTCAGCGCCCAGCCGTCCCCCTATGCAATTTTCACGCCCCCGGGCCCGGCCACGCAATGCACCACCAAGCTCAGGCCCTGACCTGGTCGCACTAGCCGAGCAAGTCTTGACCCAGCAGGTGCGTGAGCCACAATGCCCCTTTGCTGCCGTGGTGGCTGAGCGTCTCCCCACGTTTTCCATGGAGCAAAGGGAGCATTGTGAGCGCGTGATCCTGCTGGTGATGGACCAGGCCCGTTTGGGTAATCTGACCGCAGATTCCACCTTCCCTGCTCCCCTTCCCCAGCCACCAGCCAACCCACCCGCCTGGCAGTACATGGGCCCTCCGCCCCAGGTTCTGCAAGCACCACCACCTGCCCAGGCCCAGCCCATGGCTCGCAGAGGGCCTTTGAACCAACCGCAGCGGCCGGACAACCGCTTGTACCCGGAAGGGGATCATTATTTTCAGCCCCATTTTCTGAACTTATAGTTTATTTGTTTCATGGCTTCTTTCCCGGTTTTGTTTTGTTTTTTTTTGCCCGGCTAATTTGCCATTAACCACTCTGGGTTTTTTGCTGTTTGTGCCCTTAGTGCAACAATTGCACTTGTATTTCTGTTGACCAAATAGTGTTACTATTTTATTTCTCACATTGTTGTGAACGGAGATTCCGGCTTTTGATTTAAAATAAATATATTTTATGTTCACACACCTTAAATATGTTGTCCCTGATTTTGGCATGGTGTTTGCAAGTAGACCAAAAAAATGTTTGCCGCTGACCAGGTATAGTAGGCCACATGCTGGATCTAGCAACACGTACATATGTAGAGGGCAATTATACATAAACCTTTCGTATGCAGCATTAGCCTTCACTACTTATTGGTGTACCCACAAGGCCGCATATGTATGTGGTCTAAAACATGGGACAATATTAATGGTGGCAGGATTCAACAGCTGGCAGATCTGAAAGTCTACATCCACATTTATGGTTGATGGTGTAACAGCATTGTCAAAATTTTAATATCACTTTCCTAATAAAGGTTGGGTGGTTGGTCGACAGATGGCATGCTGACAATGTGCACCTTGTGTTACAACATGTGTTATGGATCCCTTCCTCTACCTCAACCGGTTGAGGCAATTATTTGGCCATGATGCCCTTAAAGACCAGCAGAAACCTCCCATAACATGGAAATAATTGGGTCCCTTCAGAAAGACACTGACTTACAGATTGGGTTTAGACATTTAATAGGTTGTTTAAAAGGGGCAATACCAAGCACAACAAGGACGCATTTGTGTTTCAGTGTAGGAAGAACCACAACTGGCTTGGGAGTCTCCAAATGTTGGACACTATAAGAAAAGAGCCCAACATGGTAGCCCCAACACATTACATATGGTCCAAATGTTGGACACTATAAGAAAAAAGCCCAACAGGGGCAAAAAAACAAACAAATAATGCCAACATGGCAGAACAAAAATATTTCGGTATCCAACATGGACAACACTCCGTCATGTCCGCATGGAGCGTTAGAGGGTCCCATTCCATCACCCTTATGGGAGCCCACGATCTTGTTGCTGGCGCCCACCCAGCATGTAAAGTAGGCGGCCCAGCTCTCCCAGAAGCTGTTGAACGGCTGACTGCAGCTGTTGTTGGAACTGGATCTGGACCTCCAAATCCTCCACGACAGTAGGGACACCTGTATGTTGATGAAGAACACTTTTACTGTGGGACCGTACATGGTTTTTTGTACAAAGTCCAAATCAATGTATGGTACTTACGCTCTTGCTCCTCACCCTCACCACTATCAGGGGTGGATGGGGATGACTCAGACTCCATCCAGCTGACCCTGCACGTTCACCATCTGCACAAACATTTAGGAAAACATATCAGTTACACCCTTGCCAACCAAACTCTCTCGCTTTACACAATCATAACTCCACTATGCAGGGTGTAGACCCCATCAATACACACTTACCACCATAGTCTGGTAAGTCTGGGGCCCTATCCTCCTCAGCCCTCGCCTCCTCCACAGGGCCTGTTGGGGCCCGCACATCATCCCCGGCTGGCTCTGGGGACATGTCCACCCCTGGGCTGGGCACAGAGCTTGAAATGCTTGGGGGTGGTGTAACGGGCGGGCTGGGGCTCTGTGGCCAGATGATGTGGCCTGTTGGCAAAAGAGGGCCCGGGCTGGACGGTGGCCCATCATCCCTCCCAGGAAATTCCTCTTCCTCCGCAGCATCCTGTGTTGAGGGTGGTGATGGCAGGTCGCTATCGGAGTGCAGCCAGTCCTCCCATGATGCTGCATCAGCCTCCTCCTCATTGCTGCTGGCCGAGGGTGTCCCTGCTGGCTGCTGTAGGGGTGGGTTCTGGGGGGCAACTCCAGATGGTCCAGGGTGTTGATCATCCTCAGAAGACGATTCCTCGGCATCTGGTTGAAAGCACAAGGTCAACGTTTGGAACAGACAGGTTTTCCACATAGTGTTTTGAACTTTTCATTCTGTGCCTCTTGTCTTTAGCCTATTTTAATGAATGCCTCCACCTCAGGTTGGATGCAAAGACTAATGTTGTAAGCATGTAATGTGTGTGGTACACAAAATTATTGTTTACACGAGGGACAGTACACTGGCAACATATGTGGCCATGGTTACTAAAAAACAACACATGTGCAATGTATGTTTTTGGTATGCATAGTGGACACATTAGCCAATGTGGCTTGCTGCATGGCTGCTTTTACCTACATTTCAAGTAATATTGTAGTTAGGGGTGCAACCGCAGGCTGGGTGTTCATTTTCACCTGTGTATGGTGCAACATCTGTGGGCCATTGTGGCATGTGTGGGCTTTAGATGGTACCTATTTAGTGTATGATGGTCGGTTATATGTTGTGTTGTCTTTTCATTTTTCACACACGCATGTTGGCGACGGCAATTTGTCCCCTGAAACATCAAAACTGCAGGGCTTTGATATAGCGACCCATCCATCCCTATTGCAATTGTGCGAAATTGGATGGCCACTAAATGTCATACCAGTTTACACAATCCAAATGTCTATCAGTTTAAAATCCAGCCTAGAATAGGAGGATGGACAATACTTTGCCACACCCTAAACCAGCATGACACATTGGCGGATTCCTAATGGCTGCCATTTATTGACCGGCAATATGTTATTTTGGCCATACACCAGCATGTTGCCATATTTGGAGACTAGGCTGTTTGATTTCTAGGGCACACCATCGGCTTGGCCATAATTTGTATTCAACAATATGCATGACATGGGGCCCTATGGACCAGCTTCTGAGAAGACATTGGCGGTGTCCTTGGCCCTGATTTGGATGAACAGACCATGGTCAGTACGTTAACACTTGGCCAAACTGGAAGGTCATTGTTATTAAAATTAGCCAAAGGTTGCCAGTACTGTGACCGAGCACCCGCCATTTGGCAGGGCCTCACGGTTTGAGAAGAGGTCTGCCACTGCAGTACAGCACCTGTGCTGCCGTCACAGTCACGTTAACACAGTTAACCATCGTTTCAACAGCGGATATGTGACTGTGACATCAACGCAGGTCCTGGCCACAGGATCCACACCTATGGCAAATACATGATGCCCCAGCAACCGGCAGGTGAACACCTGAGAACGCACAATTTTTATTTAGCAAAGCGGGACAACAGGGAATAGGCTGCCAAGTTATGGGGGACATGAGGTGCCCACACACGGAAGAAGAGGGCTGAACACAGGGGACTTGAGGGTATCACACACAGGGTTGAACATGGGTGGGCAAGAGGTGTCAGGAGGGGGCAACATAGGGGTGTTGAGGGGATGCACCAGGGGATAACAGCTGGGACAGTCACATCAACTGATCCTGGTGAATGTCGGTTGTGATGGATGTTTTGGATCCAACTGCAGGGATCAGTTTGATCCAATGCAGGCTGTTTAATATTGGTCTGCCTCATTGATTGCGGTATTGAACTGTGAAAGTAGCGTGATCCAATAAAATAGTGAGTTACGCCGGAGTCCTGCGTCCCAATTTGTGCGGGCCAGGAGTTTGCCCTATTCGTGTTAGTGGGCACACCACCAGGCGACACATTGTTGGCACATCCACATGGTGGGTCCAAACACAGTTTCCAAATGTTGTTGGCTGAGCATTGTTTAGGGATTGGTCATTGGACAAATGTGTGTGATTTCCCAGTGTGGCCAACACTTTCTTATACTGACAGGTGTTATGCAGCATGGCGAGGGGAGGGAGTGTACAGTCCCCTGGACTATATGTCACCTGTACTCCCCAGTCCATCAACTTGCCATGCGGCCTGTGACCTGCATTGAATTTCTTAACAACTGCACAATGAAGCTTGTGACTAATTTTAGGTCCTGAGTTACATTTGGATGTACAGCTTTTATGAGGTTGGACAACCAGGCCGTAGTGTTCGCCCTGCATCCAAATGAGGCAGAATATATGCAAAAACATTGGTGGGGACAGGCCGGGCACCACACTATCCTTGGAATCTGTTGTGAGACATTGCTGTGTATTTTGATACATGTACATGTGCAGGTGTGTGTTGGGCCCCAACATTTACTCACCACGCAGCCTGGCAATCCGGGCACGGATGTCCACAATTCGGCCCGGGCATTTATATTTAAGATCGGCGATCTTGTGCTGGATCACCTTCACATCCCTCTCCACACACAGCTGGCGCCGCAGGGCCCGCTGGATCTTAAGCACAGTGCTGCGGTTGCACAGCCTCGGATGCCGGTGAGGGTGGTGGCCCCAATAATCTAATCGATCGCAATGATCGATTAAGATCATGAGTTCCGCCATCCCCCACGTGGCAGCGCGCCGTGTTGCGGCCATAACTGAGCTGCAATGTGCAGGGGAGGAGCTAGCACCTTGCATGCGGAATGAAAATGAAACCAACTTCATTCCGTGAGGACCGCCCCTTGCGTGACGTAACAAGACTTAAAGGCGACCTACGCGGCGTTAACAGGCCAATAACCACTTTTTGGGTCACCTACGGGACAATATCCCATGGGCGTGACGTAGCGCCGCGTTGTGTGTGCCGCGCCTCGCAACATTGTTTGGGTGTATGACAAGGTGGACACTATAGCAGGGTCATGTACCACGCAGGTTCTATTATCAGGTTGACGCACTTGTGGGTGCACAGTTCTACATGAGAAATTGTGCAGCCGACGCCTATGTGTGGTGCTGAAGACAGCTCTTCAAAAATGGCGCCCTGTGAGGACAGCCAATGGCAACGCATCATCCTCCACCAAGCGAGCTAGTGGCGAAGCAGCCAATCCGAAACCATTACGGTGCACGAATCACAACTGAGGAGGCGAGGCAATGGGAAACTCCTGGCACGCCTACGTGCTAGATTTAGGCATCGCGCAGTTCCTACACGTGCATACGATCTCGGTTGTTTAGACACGCCGATTCTGTTCATCTTATGAGTCGACATCGTCAGATCTGAGGTCCGGGGCTCAGATCGCGATCTTGCGATTTGATCAGGTATCGTTCATCGTATCCTGCCGTCACACGCACAGACATCGTTCAAGCGATGTTAAATCTTGCGCGTTCGAGCGATATCTTTCAAGATATCGTAGCATGTGACGGCCGCTTAACATAGATTTCTGATTCTGGAACATGGACAGCCCTTAGATGTGCTATTGTACTAAATTACTTTTTAGCAAGTAAATATATCCCATCTCTCTTGTCACCCATCTCTTTCATTACCCCTACTCAGAGCTATATAATAAAGGTACAGATCTATCAAGACTAATTTTCTTCATGCCAGTCTTGATAAAGGGTGCACTGGAGTGAGATACTCCAAAATCTCTAAGGCCACATGTACTTATTGAGTATTTGGTGAGTTTTTACCTCAGTATTTGTAAGGCCATGCGCACACGTTGAGTAATTGGTGAGTTTTTGCCTCAGTTTTTGTAAGGCCATGCGCACACGTTGAGTATTTGGTGAGTTTTTACCTCAGTTTTTGTAAGGCCAAGTGCACACATTGAGTATTTGGTGAGTTTTTACCTCAGTATTTGTAAGGCTGGTTTCACACTGCAGTTTTTTCCTGATCAGGTTCGATCAGGTTTGTGTGCCAAAACCAGGAGTGTCTCCAAAACTCAGAACAGGTGTCAATCTTTCAATTATACTTTTTCTCTGCAAGTTCCTCTCCTGGTTTTGGCACACAAACCAGATGGAACCTGATCAGAGAAAAAAAACTGCAGTGTGAAACCAGCCTAAGGCCTTGTGCACACGCTGAGTATTTGCTGAGTTTTTTACCTCAGGATTTGTAGACAAAACCAGGAGAGGAGCAATCAGAGGAAAAACCTAATAGAAACACCTGCACCACTTCTGTATTTAATTATCCACTCCTGGTTTTGACTACAAATCCTGAGGTAAAAAACTGATGAAATACTCAATGTGTGCACGTGACCTCTAAGAGGCTGGCACCAGCATAATAAATGTACACTACTTTTGTTGCACACATTTTGATTTATATCTGCTCACACTCGGCCCCTTTTCACCAACGCTGGTTTCACACTGGCGTTTTTCACCATTCGTGTAAATCTAGATGAAACTGGATGCACCCCCATACATTTTTGTCCCCATTCACTTTCAAAGGGGCCACAAGAACTTGTGGGTGCATTCGGTTCAGTACGGTTCCCCCTGATCCAGGTGTCCACACTTTTTTCACTGATACCAAAACTATATTTTGTAGTGGTGTCCGTTTCAAAACTGTGAATATCCGAATCTTCCCTGAGGAAGCTGCCTTGTGCAGCGGAATGCGTGGGGCCCCAAGTCACCCAGGTCGCAGCAAAATTGGTATGATCTATGACACATGAGGGTTGCCTTTTTTGGGATGTAGTTTGTATACCATTGAATACTCTGGTTACTATTCAACTTTTGATTATCCAAATGAGGGTTATTGAATCATTGTTTGACTACAGACATTGTTGTGTAAATCCCCCAAGCTATAGGCACTCATATGCCAATTGGATGGCACATTGTTTATTATAGGCAACTGGCATGCTGGGACCTACCTGGTTTTAATTTATTGTAAAATACCGTATATACTCGTGTATAAGCCGACCCCCCTACTTTTGCCCCCAAAAACTGGGAAAACCTATTGACTCGCGTATAAGCCTAGGGTGGACAATGTAGCAGGTACCGGTACTGAAAAATTTTAAAAATGAAAATAGATACGAATAAAATGTTGAACTTTTATTTTAAATAGAAACAGTAAACTACCAAAGCAGCAGACCACCGTCCTGATATAAAGCCCCCTATCACTGGTATATAGCCCACCATCCCTGTATATAGCAGCCATCACTGGTATATAGTGGCCATAACTAGTATACAGTTGCCGCCATCAGTGGTATACAGGCCCCTCATCAGTGGTATACAGGCCCCTCATCAGTGATATACAGGCCCCTCAGCAGTTTTATACAGGCCCCTCAGCAGTGGTATACAGGCCCCTCAGCAGTGGTATACAGGCCCCTCATCAGTGGTATACAGGCCCCTCATCAGTGATATACAGGCCCCTCATCAGTGGTATACAGGCCCCTCAGCAGTGGTATACAGGTCCCTCAGCAGTGGTATACAGGTCCCTCATCAGTGGTATACAGGCTCCTCAGCAGTGGTATACAGGCCCCTCAGCAGTGGTATACAGGCCCATCATCAGTGGTATACAGGCCCCTCATCAGTGGTATACAGGCCCCTCAGCAGTGGTATACAGGCCCCTCAGCAGTGCTATACAGCCCCCAGGACGGGTATACAGCCCCAGCAGTGGTAATACAGCCCCAGCAGTGGTAATACAGCTCCCCTGCTGTCTCACCGCCCCCCCCCCAGCAGTGATCCATCTCACCCCCTTGGTCTGCACCCGGATCCTCCAGCTTCTCCGTCTGCGTGCCCCGCGGCTTCTAATACCGGCGTCCGTCCTCCCCGCACTTCCTGTTTGATTGCGATCATGTGATCGCAGGTCACATGATACATTCAAACAGGAAGAGCGGGGTGAAAGGACGCCGGTATTAGAAGCCGCGGGGCACGCAGACGGAGCAGCTGGAGGACCCGGGTGCAGACCGAGGGGGTGAGATGGATCACTACGGGGGGCCTCTGTATACATGGGGTGGGGCGGGGAGACAGCGGGGGAGGCTATACTGTGCAGGGGAGCAGCAATGTAGTATGCGCTGCTCCCCATGCATAATTAATGAGCGGCACCACGTGACATGCCGCTTATTCTGCAGCCTCCCCCGTCTCCTCCTGCCTCCTGCAGTGCCCAGACACAGCCCCCACCACACTATAGTGTTAATGACTCGTGTATAATCCGAGGGGGGGACTTTTCAGCCCAATTTTTGGGCTGAAAAAGTCGGCTTATACACGAGTATATACGGTATGTATTGTTCGCCTGTTTTCGATATTAATAAAATTTATCTTTGTGGTTAAGGGTGTGCAATTAGTCTCTGCATGATATTTTTTCTTTGGAACATCCGAATCTGTGGCACTATGGGTTCAATTTGAATGCGGCTCTATGGAACCCGGATCTGTCGGAATCCAGATCCCGCTGGCTCTGTTTTTTTTGGATTGAGCATGCCCAGAACTCAGTTGTGACACACCCATTAGTTGATCGGATCAGTTCCCGGATTCGTTTTGCAATACTGAGCCTGCGCCGATGACGACTATAAGGACCTCCCACCCTTCCTGCAGAGTCCATCTTTAACCATGTGAGTTCAAGGAGGCAGCAGTAGTGATTATTTGAGGTGTAGCTGCACTGAAGGCAAAAATAGGGTAAGTGCTGTGTTGTCAATGGGGTTGCATTTTATTTTTGGCCCACGATAGCATATGGATGACTGGGTTGCATGAAAATATATGGAGCAATATGGGGTGCATTATATAATATGTAGTGTGCTGAGGCATGCAAGGGAACAGTAATGGGTATGTGATGGGTGTGATGTGAGTATGCAGAGCTGTGCAAGGGAGCAGTGATAGCCATGTGCATGTAGTGATTTCTGCATGCAGAGCCGTGCAAGGGAGCAGTGCCGGCCATTTGCATGTAGTGATTTGTGCATGCAGAGCCGTGCAAGGTAGCAGTGCCAGCCATGAGCATGTAGTGATTTTTGCATGCAGAGCCGTGCATGGGAGCAGTGACGGCCATATGTATGTAGTGATTTGTGCACGCAGAGCTGCGCAAGGGAACAATAATAGGCATGTGATGGGCGTGATGTGAGCATATGTGGAGCTATGCAAGGGAACTTTTATGGCCATGTGATGGGTGTAATGTGATCCTACGGAGCCATGAGAGGATGTAGGTGTGTATGTATGTGTCAAAGCTTTTTTGGATATATTAATGATTTTAACACAGTATGTGCCTATCGTTTTGCACATACATATATATTTATATATATATATATATATATATATATATATATATATATATATATATATATACAGTGTTGGCCAAAAGTATTGACACCCCTGCAATTCTTTCAGATAATACTCAGTTTCTTCCTGAAAATGATTGCAATCACAAATTCTTTAGTATTATTATCTTCATTTAATTTGTCTTCAATGAAAAAACACAAAAGAGAATGAAGCAAAAAGCAAAACATTGATCATTTCACACAAAATTCCAAAAATGGGCCGGACAAAAGTATTGGCACCCTCAGCCTAATACTTGGTTGCACAACCTTTAGCCAAAATAACTGCGATCAACTGCTTCCGGTAACCATCAATGAGTTTCTTACAATGCTCTGCTGGGATTTTAGATCATTCTTCTTTGGCAAACTGCTCCAGGTCCCTGATATTTGAAGGGTGCCTTCTCCAAACTGCCATTTTTAGATCTCTCCACAGGTGTTCTATGGGATTCAGGTCTGGACTCATTGCTGGCCACCTTAGAATTCTCCAGTGCTTTCTCTCAAACCATTTTCTAGTGCTTTTTGAAGTGTGTTTTGGGTCATTGTCCTGCTGGAAGACCCATGACCTCTGAGGGAGACCCAGCTTTCTCACACTGGGCCCTACATTATGCTGCAAAATTTGT
Source organism: Allobates femoralis (assembly GCA_033576535.1). Lineage (NCBI taxonomy): Eukaryota > Metazoa > Chordata > Amphibia > Anura > Aromobatidae > Allobates > Allobates femoralis. Next base: position 115,542,109 of record JARQOC010000002.1, read on the forward strand.
TGGTAGTCTTCAGACTTCATAATGCCATGCACACGGTCAAGCAGTCCAGTGCCAGAGGCAGCAAAGCAACCCCAAAACATCAGGGAACCTCCGCCATGTTTGACTGTAGGGACCGTGTTCTTTTCTTTGAATGCCTCTTTTTTTCTCCTGTAAACTCTATGTTGATGCCTTTGCCCAAAAAGAGAGAACATTCTTCCAAAACGTTTTAGGCTTTCTCAGGTAGGTTTTGGCAAACTCCAGCCTGGCTTTTTTATGTCTCAGGGTAAGAAGTGGGGTCTTCCTGGGTCTCCTACCATACAGACCCTTTTCATTCAGACACTGACGGATAGTACGGGTTGACACTGTTGTACCCTCGGACTGCAGGGCAGCTTGAACTTGTTTGGATGTTAGTCAAGGTTTTTTATCCACCATCCGCACAATCTTGCGTTGAAATCTCTTGTCAATTTTTCTTTTCCGTCCACATTTAGGGAAGTTAGCCACAGTGCCATGTGCTTTAAACTTCTTGTTGATACTGCACACGGTAGACACAGGAACATTCAGGTCTTTGGAGATGGACTTGTAGCCTTGAGATTGCTAATGCTTCCTCACAATTTGGTTTCTCAAGTCCTCAGACAGTTCTTTGGTCTTCTTTCTTTTCTCCATGCTCAATGTGGTACACTCAAGGACACAGGACAGAGGTTGAGTCAACTTTAATCCATGTCAACTGGCTGCAAGTGTGATTTAGTTATTGCCAACACCTGTTAAGTGCCACAGGTAAGTTATAGGTGCTGTTAATTATACAAATTAGAGAAGCATCACATGATTTTTCTAAGGGTACCAATACTTTTGTCCACCCCCTTTTTTATGTTTGGTGTGGAATTATATCCAATTTGGCTTTAGGACAATTGTTTGTGTGTTTTTTTCATTGAAGACAAATTAAATGAAGATAATAATACCAAAGAATTTGTGATTGCAATCATTTTCAGGAAGAAACTGAGTATTATCTGACAGAATTGCAGGGGTGTCAATACTTTTGGCCATGACTGTATATATATATATATATATATATATATATATGTGTGTATATAGAAATATGTTTTTGTGTCTTTGTGTTTTGACTTTATGTTTAGATTTTCGTGTTTAAAAGTAAAGCAATTTGTGTCTTGTTATCTTGATTTAGATTTGTTAGTCAATCAACTGTGTTCGCTCAGAAATCATGGACACATTGTTCCATTTGTACAGAGCCACAAAATGGAGCAATGTGTCCATGATTTCACTGCAACCAGTAAGTTGGTCAGAAGTTGGACAGGTAAGTTGGTGTGTGTAAAGTGGCCATCATAGTTGGCTACAATTGTTGGCCAACTGGACAACGGAATAATGTAAGTATTGTTTCTGCATTTGTGTGACTGTTACAATACTTGGTTGGCTGAGTGATTTCAGTAATGCTGTGTATTTTGTTTCACAGTGTGTTTGTCTCAACTTTCTCATATATGTTATGTTCAAATATATATGGTGTGTGTATGTATATATGTACTGTCAGTCACAGAATGTCAACTACATACATATTCTAGAATACCCGATGTGTTGGAATCGCGCCACCATCTAGTATATATATACATATATATATATATATACTAGATGGTGGCGCGATTCCAACACATCGGGTATTCTAGAATAATGTATCTAGTTTACATCTGTGACTGACAGTACTTGTTCGTCAACGTGAGTAAACTACATCGCTCCTCCTGTCACCCTCCTCCGTCTCTCCTCCTGTCTCCACTCCTCCTGTCACCGCTCCTCCTTCCCCGTTCCTCCACTCCTCCTTGTTATCTCCTCCTGTTTCCGCTTCCTCTGTCTCTCCTCCTGTCCCCGCTCCTCCTGTCACCTCTCCTCCGTCTCTCTCCTGTCACGCTCCTCCATAGCTCCTCCTGTCCTGCTCCTTCCGTCACGCTTTCCTGTCACCATTCCTCCTGTCCCCGCTCCTCCGTCTCTCCTCCTGTCCCGGCTCCTCCTCTCTCCTCCTGTCCCGCCTCCTCCGTCTCTCCTCCTGTACCACTTTCCTGTCCCCGCTCCTCCATCTCTCCTCCTGTCCCGCTCCTCCTGTCTCTTCTTTTGTCTCTCCTCCTGTCACTGCTCCTCCTGTCCCCTCTCCTCCATCTTTCCTTCTGTCACAGCTTATCCTGTCACCGCTCCTCCGTCTCTACTCCTGTCACCACTTTTCCTGTCCCCGCTCCTCCTGTCCCCGTTCTTCTGTCTCTCCTCCTGTCACTGCTCCTCCTGTCCCCTCTCCTCCATCTTTCCTTCTGTCACAGCTTATCCTGTCACCGCTCCTCCGTCTCTCCTCCTGTCACCACTTTTCCTGCCCCGCACTCGTCCTGCCCCGCGCTCATCCTGCCCCGCGCTCATCCTGTCCCCGCTCCTCCTGCCTCATGTTCCTCCTGGCCCCCGCTCCTCCGTCTTTCCTCCTTTCACCGCTCCTCCTGTCGCCGCTCCTCCATCTCTCCTCCTGTACCTGTTCCTCTGGCTCTCCTTATGTCACCGCTCGTCCTGTCCCCTCTCCTCCGTCTTTCCTTCTGTCACAGCTTATCCTGTGTCTGCTCCTCCTGTCCCCGCTCTTTCATTTCTCCTCCTGTCCCCGCTCCTCCTGTCCCTGCTCCTGCACCTTTCCTTCTGTCAGCGCGTATCCTGTGACTGCTCTTCCTGTCCTCGCTCCTCTATCTCTCCTCCTGTCCCTGGTCCTCTGTCTCTCTCCTCCTGTCCCCACTCCTCCGTCTCTCCTCCTTTTGCCCCCCACTCCTCCTGGCCTCCGCTCCTCAGCCCCCCACTCCTCCTAGCCCCCCCTCCCCCGCGCCTCAGGCCCCCCACTCCTCTTGGCCCCCGCTCCTCCTGGCCCCTGCTCCTCAGGTCCCTTGCTCCCATGGCCCCCGCTCCGGTAAAAATAAAAATATCCTCAGTGAGGATACTCACTCGTCTGCCGGCTCGCTCCACCTAAGATGCGTCTTGTAGCTCCCAGGGCAGGATCTGTTGTTGCCTGGGAAACCGATTAGTTGATCGGTCACATGACCGCAGTTAGCTGTCATGTGACCGATCAGCTGATCGGTTTCCCAGGCAACGACAGGTCCTCAAGCCCTGTAGGAGCTAGAAGACGCATCGGAGGTGGAGCGAGCCGGCGGACAGGCGAGTATCCTCACTGAGGATTTTTTATTTTTATTTTTACAAGAGTGGGGGCTGTGGGGAGCGGGGGCCGCGGAGGGCCTAAGGGTGCTTTCATACAGTGTTTTTTTGCAATCCGTGGCTGTCCGTTGTAAAACAGACAACCATGGATCCGATCTGGCCCCCATGTTAGCCTATGGGCACGGATCGGATCGGATTTGCCCTTAATGGCATCCGATTTTAGTCGGATCCGATTCTGTCCGATTTTTTGCTGTGCCCAAAATCGCAGACTGCTGCGATTTTGAGCACAGCGCATCAAGTCAGATCCGACATGATCTGTTTCCCATAATATAGGGGCATATGGAGCACAGGTCCGAGGAAACAGCTGATCGTTCCTCGGACCCAAAGTTAGTGCACTGAGCATGCTCAGTACACTAAAATCGCTCTGTGCCATCTAATTTCACCCTTGCAATGTATATTCATACATTGCAGAAGTGAAATTTAGTAAACAGAAACGGTAAAAATAAGAAAAATCTTTTCTCACCTGTCCTGTGATCCACCGCCGTCGGCATGTACAGGACCTAGCCTGATGTGACAGTCACATGACCGGTTACCGCGGTAACCGGTCATGTAACTGTGACGTCGCGCCAGGTCCTGTAGGATCAGAAGAAGACAGCTGGAAGTACTGGGGGACTCGTGGATGGGTGAGAATAAAGATTTTTTTATTTTAAAAGCTCCGGAGGAGAGGGGAGAAGAGGGGAGAAAGAGGGAGAGACTGAGGGAGCAGGGAGAGGAGGGAGAAAGAGGTGACAGGAGGCAGAGAGGAGGGGGAGCGAGGTAACAAGAGGAGCGGGGTGGGGCTGCAGGGAGTGGGCAGGGCAGCAGGAGCGGGCACCAGCAGGAGCGGGGGGGCTCTGCGGAGAGCCACGCGGATTTTGAATTCGCGAGCTGCGCGGCTCTTTTGCGTACACTGCACTCATTGGTCACCGCGGCTGGCGGCGGTCAATGAGCGCTGGAGCGTGATTTCGGTGACAGACAGACACGATTAGGCAATTATATAGTAGATTATACATACATATATATAGAGACCAAATAATGAAGACTGCAGCACACCACTTCCGATATAAATCGCCCTTAATGGCCTTCTGGCATCTTTGTGATGTCACAGAGATGCCCATTAAAGGCGATTTACATCGGAAGTGGAGTTCTGCAGTCTTCACTATTTGGTCTGTATGTTGAGGGTAAATGAATTAAGCTCTGGACTGATTTGCACCAACCCTATAAGGGATAAAGTGCTGCTCTTTTCTCTCTCTCTCTCTCTATCTATTATATAATCACGAATGGGTTTTTTGCCCCTTTTGAGTTCGCTCACGCTGCGAGTCAATGTCGTCATGTGGATACGCCCGAAGCATTGGCCGCGCAGCGGCCATTGCGAGTAGTTCTAAGGCGACTCGCTATGCCCGCGCAGCGGGCATGGCGAGTCGCCTTAGCAGCGCGAAGCATTGGCCGCGAAGCGGCCATTGCGAGTCAGAGACTCGCCCTGCTAGAATCCCGATGCATCTGCATCGGGCACCCAGCTAGTATATATATATATATATCACAGTATAACCGACTCATATATATAATAATATATATTGTGAGGCACAGCCGGCATGTTCCCATGGCCGGGGTGCATCACATGGGTTGTCGGCTTAGGAACCTGTTCACATGAGTCGGTTATACTTTGAGTTAACAGCTGAGAGTGAGTACTGTAATCCTGTCTGGTACACAATGTGTTAATAGCTGAAGGAATCATGAGACCAATGAGCGACTGAGAGCAATAGCAGCCCAGGTGGGTGTGGCAGTGTGGGTGTGGCAGCTACGATAAGAGCTAGCCAGGTGTCTGTGTGAGTCAGACTGCAGACCACAAACTAGAGATGCATGGGAAGTAGAGCAGTCCTGAACTCTGTGGTGTGAGGACGTGAAGGGAGCCTGCCAGCTCCATACGAGTGGCCGGGGACGGGTTGTTATGGCTCCTAGAGTGGGGAAACCGTGGCCAGACGCGGGGGTTAGGAGGGCTGATCCTGGAGGGTGCGACTCAGACGCAGGGTACAGCCGTCGACCTAGAGACCTGCCTAGGTATGGAGGTTTGGTGGCGACTGGTGGCCCGAACCATGGTGAGGAGGCCTTGGTGATGCATGGTTTACCCGGGAACTAAGGCTGGCCAATCCCTGTTATGGTCCCAGAGGAGCTGCAGTTCATGGATGTATTATGATGGGCTGTGAGCGTGTGTGAGGATGTATGTGATCCATGGATGTGTTATTATTATTATTATTATTTATTTGTATAGTGCCATAATATTCCATGGCGCTTTACATGTTAAGAGTGCAGACTAGGACAAGTAACATAGTAACAATGGCTGTGAACAATTCTAACGTACAGATACAATAGATATGCCGGTCAGGCTGGAGCCTGTACTAGGGGTTAGTATTAGGGTGCGTGCCCACATAGTGGTGTAACGTCGGTTTAGCAGCGAAAACCGCCGGCGGTTTAGCATAGGTTTTATTTAAATTTATGTAAATCCTAAGCAGCATTAGGACTTACAGGTAACCCTATGTAATTTAGAAAATGCTGTGCACACATAGTGGGTTTATGTGAGCGGATCTGCCAGAGGTTGAGCGGTTTCTTAGCGTTTTAGCAGCATACAACATGTCAATTCTTCTCAGCGGTTTTTGAGCGTTTCTGAGGCACTACTCTACCCTTCCATGAACAAAATCCTCCATAGAAAACCGCTTTTAAAACCGCCGGAAAAACCGACTGTAAAACGCTGTTCAACAGCTCTTAAAACCGCTGGAAAACCGCTGGAGACTTCTGAGCTCAGGAGTCTAGGCTTCTTGAATTTTCCAGCGGTTTACTGACGATTTGAACGTCACTAAACCACTATGTGGGCACGCACCTTTAAAGTGTTGTGCTGGGTAAATAAAGCCAGGCGGCTGGTACTGCCATTGGGACCCACAGGGCCCGTTGATAAGTGTGGATATTGATTTATTATGTAAATGTTATGTGTTGTGTATCATCAGGGCGTATGTAAAATTACCCTGGGTGATGGATCAACAGGGTTTACGTAAAAGTACCCTGGGTGATCAAAGGAAAGGATGTGTATCGTGGGTGACTCATGATGGCTGATGATGAAAGGGCCATGAATGAGGTATCCACGAGGTAATAGATGGTCGAATCCGCCATTGGGACTGACAGTTAGGTCAATAAGGTCCCGGTGATAGATAGTTATGGTAAATGTAGGTGCTCCATGTTATATGTAATGTAATGTATTATGTTGTGATGTGCTTATGATCAATGTTTAATGTGCTTCCCGAGTTATGATATGCGTGTGAGAAATAACTTGAAAAATTATAAGCATGTGTTGGTGTCATCATGCAGCAAGCGAGTTCCCCGGGGCACTACTTCAATATATATATATATATATATATATATATATATATATATATATATATATATATATATATATATATATATATATATATATATATATATATATATCTCATCCTCAGTAAGAAGGGAAGATGCGGCACTCACTGCTTTTATTCACATGTCCATTTACAATTCAGTGCGGTAAAGAGCAGGGGAGGGGGAGAGGAGACGGCGGACCAATTCGCTCTCACTGGAGTTACTAGATCTTTTTTTTTTTCTTTTTCCCAGATTTTGGCGTATTCGGGGGTTTAGGAGGGTTTTTAGGTGTTTTTGGGGTACCTTGAGGACCAGGCTTTGGCGGCCGTGGTTTCCTTTTATCTCCTTGTCTATATGGAGACGGATTTTTATTCCATGTAAAGACATGGAAACACAAGGCTGAATTGTCCTACGAAGATAAATAAAAATGGACACTACAACCAAATGGATAAACAAGGCCGTGGGCTTTATTAAGGTTAAAATAAATTATTAAAATTAATATTCAAATTTTATTTTCCATTTTAATAAATAAACCAAAGCTATATTAAATAGCTATTACATCCATATCAACCATTACTTTTAAGAATACCATTAAACATACCAAAACCATCCCACCCGGGCAGCACAAAGCTATGTGCGGCCCCCCCAAACTCGCCCAAGACCTTGTTCAACCGCCGTCTGTAGGCCAAGATTAAAAACATCCCAACCAATATCGCTCAAATGAACACCATCCTTTCGGTACATTCCCACAATAAATCCTTCCAGGTCCACAATGACGGTAAGACCGTCCCCCTGCTGATAAAATAAACTTTTCCAGAAGCCGATTCACCCGCTTCCGGATCGACTCCATAAACTTAAACGGTTCACATTTCCAAACCAAGCGAGGGACGATTAGGAAAATACCAACTCAAAAAAAACGGAAACAAAGATCGAATTAGACCAATGTCTCACCTAAAATAACTGATCAAATCTAATGTTGGCACTTTCCCAATATCATTGCCTCCAATATGCAGAACAAGAAGATCCGGAAGCGGGAAGGCAACCGAAATTTCATTTAGATACTTACATAAATCATGAAGCTTCATACCCCTGAAACCAAACCAAAATATCAAAGCCTGTGTAGAATCAAAGGACAAATTCTCGGTATAGCTTCTTACCAACGCCCGCTTCTGGGCCCAATAAACGTAGGAGTGACCTATGTTCCAAACTATAAGCGGTCCTAGAAAAAACAATAAGAATGTTAAACCAACAAATTCAGACGAACATATAATCTGGCTCTATGCGACTTCCACCTCCCCAACCTCTGGATGGATTGATCACTCAACCCTGCGCAAGCCGCCGCCGTGGCAGCTCCGATCCTAAAAGAATAAGACGAAAATCGAAGATGGCTCATATTCAACAGTTGAAAACACTTTTTTAGAACCGAAGAAAATTGAAAAACTGTTATTGGATCGCCAGATTCATGTATAAACAACGACCCCTGAACATGTTTTGACATGGGCACAGGAAAGAATTCAGGAATGCATTGAGCTTAACAGACATCCCAGTACCACGCTGGTCCGTCTTTTATCTACGCACCAAAATTAAACAATGAGACATCCTCGACTCTCAAACCAGAAAATTTTAACTTACTATAAGACACCACCTCGCCGATCCTAAAAGCACCAAAAAACATTAAGATAAAACAACTACGAAATAACGAGACTTCGTATTCATTAAAGCAAACATCCTTTAATACCAACCATAAATTGTTTTAACACATCCAAAGAAATAAGACGGTGAGTATCAAGCGTACAACGACCCTTACAAACGCCCTTCAAAAACTGGCGAACCACAAACATATTAGTCAAAGAAATTCGCAAAATTAAGGACAACAACAGCGTCACTAGTAACCGTAGCAATGTGTTTAGCTGCACAAAATGACGACCAGTCCCGCCATGCGGCCGCATAAGAAGCCCATGATGAGGGAGCCACAGAATTCTTAAGAAAACCTGTTACCGATCTTCCAAAAATGTCCAAAGACCCGAAGGGCAATCCTTCCCGCAGAGAGCCGTTGCCGGAAAAGTCCCGCGGAAATCCTCCCATTGCTGCTGAGAGAGAAACAGCGCCGACACATTAACAGACTCGACGACATGAGTCGCCTTCAACCAAATATTACATCGAAGGCATGATAACACCAACCGTCGAAGTAAACTAATAATAAGCGGACACTTTGACGAAACTGAATTGATGACAAAAACATATCCCTGAGTGGGAAAGCAAAAAATAATACGCTTATTGACTAAACACGATCCCCAAAGCTCCAAGATAGCTAACTATGCTATTGAATCCAGTAACACCGGAGACTTACCAAATCCACACTCGACAAAAAACGCCGACCAATGGGAGGAACACCAATCCCGGCCATAGAGTAACCCAAAACCACAAGAAGGATCCGTATGCAAAAATAAAGCTAATGAAGAAGCTGACACAAAGTCATCCTGCAAGCAACAAATACCATTAAAGGAAGATAAAAATTCATGCCAAATAAATAGATCATCCTTCAATGAACGAGTTACCAGAATATGGCAACCCGAGGATGAGACGCCTTTAGTAGCATCATACAGACGCCGCGAAAAAGGGACGGCCCATAGATAAAATGCTCAAGGCAAAATTCAAGCTACCCAACAAGGATTGAAAATCCTTCAAAGTAGCTTTTTCTCTACACAACATGTCTGCTACCAAACGCTTCAGCTTATCCAGTTTTGATTCGGACAAGCTGAATTCCATCTTATCGGAATAAATAGTGATACCCAAATATTCCAGTTTAGTACAAGGAAAATGGTCTTATCAAAAGCTAAAGGAACTCCGAAATAATCCATCGACCGTAAAAAGCGAGAGAGAAGAGAAAAACAATCATCAGAAAACGCAGAACCCACAAACAAAAAATCATCCAAATAATGTTACACACCTGCTGAAGGAAAATCAGACCCGACCACCCATGACAAAAAAGTAGAAAACGATTCAAAATAATAACACGAAAGAGAAAAACCCATAGGGAGACAACGGTCAAAATACCCCCCCCCGTCAAGATAAAAACCCAAAGAATTAAAACCAACTGGATTAACTGGCAAAAGCCGAAAAGCAGACTGAACGTCTGATTTTGCTAACAAACAATGCCTACCAAAAATGTCGCAATAATTCGACCATAGCTTCAAAACGAACATACTTGACTGCAGATGCTGCAGGATCAACCTGGTCGATAAGAGATCCCCCTTTCGGAAACGACAAATAATGTATAATACGAAAAGAACCTGGCTCCCCCTTTGGAACAACCCCTAAAGGAGAAAACCTAAAATCCTCGAACGGTGGATCGGAAAAAGGGCCAGCTATACGTCCCAATGAAAGTTCCTTCTCGATATGCCGAACCACCGCAGTAGGATGATGAAGAGCTGACACCAGGCTCCTTCCAACCACACAACCTCTCCCACCAAAAGGGGGTACGAAAAACCCATTACGAAACCCATCAATTAACAAGGTTGCTGTCGCCCTGTCTGGAAAACTGCATAACCATGGAACCATGTTTTCCAGAATCACTGGAGTCAATGATCTTTGCTGAAGTATTCCCGCCAGGGGTAGCAACTTGGGCAGACGTAGCCTGCTTACGAAAACACTTAGCGGCCGGGTGGTTACCTCCACAGAATGAGTATTCATGTTTAAAGCGGCAATAATTACATGAAGAATCATTAAACGCAAAGCACACTCCCTTCCATGAAATCGGCATCAAAGCAGGCTTCACACACTGGCTGCGCTGCGGTAACATTAGATTGAGCCAAAGCCCGACATCCTTGACACCCCAAGCAATAGTGGGGTGAACGGCAAGCTTCTGACGAAAAGACTCGTCATAGTGAAGCCATGCCGACCCTTCCAATATAATGTCGAGGTGCTGAAAAAGGCCCGTACAGCAAGAAGGGTATTTCTCGCCCAGCACCGCGAAAAAAAATAGCGACGCTTGTACCCAATTATGAAAAGATTTAAACGGTTTACGCTTGTCCGAGTCGTGTTTGAATTTGTCATCTTTTCTCTCGCCCCTAATTGGATGCTCCCTAGACATAGGAAGGAGAGAAAAAATGTCGACACATTCACAGTTCCAAATCCTCTCCTAACAGTAAGCGAAGATGAAACCCGAGAGGAGAAACCCCACAAACAAGCGCTTCTTTAAAAGCGAGGTCAGACACGGCAGCCGACCGTACATCCGTATGCTCAGCTGCCACCCCAGCCCCCTTCACGTTAGACTTATCAGATAAAGCCAGGGTGTCAGCAACGGCTTTGGCCACCAACGACTTAATATCATCAATTTTAACCTGTGGAAGAAAAAACGGTACAGTCTCACCATGACGAACTTGTAGCTGTCGAGGTCCAGATGCAGGTGCTCCCGAAACCGGACAGGACTCAGGAGCAGCAGGAGGGAAAACCTGAACAGGGGCTGATCCGCAGGCGAATTCTTCCTCAGATGACGGGTCCGAAGAAGACCATACCCGGCGAGTGTCATCCAGCCTGGTAGTTGGAGGAAGGGGAAGGGAGGGCACCCCCAGTAAAGTCAGTACTGGCCCGGGGTGACTAGCAGAAAATGGACCAGGAGCAAAAGGTAAAGGCTGCAACAGATACACTTGCTGCACCTCTTAAAGTACTGGAGCCCACATCCCGGTCCCCAGCAGATAGATCCAATGGAGCAAATCGTGCGAAAATAACAGGGACCGGATCCGGGCATGGAGGATCCGATGGCTGGCTCCTGCTGAGAACAGCAGCCCCGACTGAAAATTAAAAGTTCCCGGGGCCACCGGCTGCTGGATCACGTGACCGCTTTCTTGACTGCCTGGAGGGGGCGCCAACGCTGCACACCTGCGTCTTCTCGCGAGAACCCGGGCCTCCTCGCGCAGCCGACTTCTTCCTGGATCCGGCCGTCGTGTGTGAAGCTCCGGTTCCTCGCTGTGACGGGGGAGAGGGAGAATATCATGCACTGGCCCTCCGGTGAGTGCGGAGGCTGCGCCCATCAGATGGCGGCGGCTCCACATAAGGAGAGGACGGAGGCTTTACTGTTGCGCCCACCGCGGCTGGAGTATTACAGGTACCGGGTGGTAGCAGTGATAGGCATGACCACAACCAGGCCTCACTGCCTGGCTGACCAGCCCTGGACAGAAACTCAGCTAAAAGATTGTCCATCTTCAAATCTGTCAGAGGTCTGACTGACCCTCTGACAGGAAAAGAACCTTTTATAGCCTCACAGAGCCTGCCAACAGTGTTGGCCAATCAAAACTCACTGACCCTCAGGCCTGACCATTGGCTGGACTCCAGCCAACCAACACCTGTTGCCATACACTAACCCTAAGGGTACCTTTACACACGGCTACATTTGTAGCTTGTCACCAGGTAACATACTGGTTGCAGTGAAATCATGGATATATGATTCCATTTGTACACAGCAACAAGATAGAACCATGTATCCATGATTTCACTGCAACCAGTAAGTTACCTGGTGACAAGCTACAAATGTAGCCGCGTGTAAAGGGGCCCTAAGTGTATGGCAACCCACAGCTAAAAATAGCCTGCTATGAGTAATATAGATCAGCCTGTGTTGCCATGTTGTCCCCCGCTATCTGCTCAGGGGACATTACATTACCGGCTTCATAATCCTGTTTATCGTGGAAAATTTTTTCTTTCTTTTTCATTTTTATTTCCGCTTGCAAAGGAATACATTTTTTTGTCAAGTTTTTTTTAAGAAACTTGACCAATCATATTTTTTGGGTATCTAGATTCTAGCTCTTTTCTTAATGTCATTAAATTAGTATTAATTTTTTCATGTTCTTTCTCATTTTGTTTTAGAACAAGTTAAAGTAAATTCTCTGAGCCTTTTTGAAGAATCTCCTCCCATTCCTTTACAATTAGTGAATCATCTTTGCCAAATGCCATTACTTTTGTTAGTCTCAGTCCTCTTGGTATCCTTTTACATGCAATATAACTCTTTAGTGACTGAATAGTCCAAAAAGATCTTATTTCATGTGCAGCAAGATTCTGAATCCATTGTTCCAGATTTTTAGTACTGTATTATTATTTATTTATATAGCGCCATTAGGTTCCATGGCGCTTTACATGAGGATAATGTGTGAAAACACAAAGGAGACAAACGAGGCGCAGAATAGTGCCCTATCAATGGTGACACTATTGGGATTGGTGATGTGTGATATCCACTCACCTTGCTTGGTTGTGTATACCCACAACCGGCTTGTGCGTTTTATACAGCTGCCGCTGGATCTCCACCGCCACACACGTGGATGAAAACGATGATCTATTGTTGGGAAAAAAGGTGTACCACGGTCCGCGCTGCTGTGTCACAAAGATCACAAGGGAGGCGATGCTCCGATAAAAACTTCCTTTATTTCTCCTTTCCTATGCGTTTCGGAGCCACGTCCGAGCTCCTTCCTCAGGGACATCATAAGAAATAAAGGAAGTTTTTATCGGAGCATCGCCTCCCTTGTGATCTTACATGAGGATAAGGAAGACAAGAACAAGTACACTTAATCTAGGCGATCGGGACGTACAGGTACAGGAGGGGCAGGGACCCTGTCCACGAGGGCTCACAGTCTACGAGATAAAGATGTTATTTCAGCATTGTTACAGTCTTCAAAGAACGTCTCTGCATCCTCCCTTCCCGCTACTATTGATATTGACAGATCAGCTGCACTTTCTTTAGCCATCGTATCAGGCTTGGAAGAAATTTACAATGCTGAAATAACATCTTTATACAGTACTAAAAATCTGGAACAACGGATTCAAGTTGGGTACAGTAGACAAATGACCACAAGGCAGAGTAGCAACTAAACAGCTTTTATGGGCGTGCCTCAGTTGCCAGTGATCCCTCTGCCAGTTCAACAAACTTTTTCTGTGCCTTCATCCTCCTACCAATGTGTTATGTCTATCCTGGACGTAGGATGAGTGCAACCTGTCACCTGCACCCAGAATATCTCATCCTATCACCCTTTTACCCCCCACCCAACGTCCATACCCCTAAACCCCTCAGTCCTCCATCCAGCATTCATCCACCTGCGACCCTGATCCCTACACCCAACATCCATCATACCAAGCTTTGTCCTCCTCTTTCCCTCACTCGTTCTACCCCTCTTCACAGTCCTATTTGCAATCCCAAATGTATCAACGACCCTGGAATCTCATTCTTCATCATTCTACCAGCCAAGACGCAACCTTTCTGGCCCACCCGCTTACCTTTCCAGACCATCGTCTATATCCATACCCAACCAGCCCTTTGCCACCCGCTCCGCAAATCACTACTCATTTCTAAATCCCACCCCACCCATTGTTGTGTGCAGCCAAGAAACACCCCTCTTGGGATCTCCTCTCCTTCCTGTTTCCACCCTCAGGATGACCTATAGTCTCCAGACCACAGTGGGACATGACTACATAAGGGTATAAAAATGTGGAACATCAGCCCAAAAGGAGTACAGGATGGAGCCATTACTGCAAGGTTGCTGCGGATGTGGAATTTAATACAGGATGAGTATCAGTATAGGGAGAAAAAAAAACAAATACATTAACAGGATGTTTATTGTATCTGAGATGGAGATTAAGATGGGGACATGACTACAAGATGGAAGTGTGCTGGTGACATACAACATTGTTCACAAAATATGTGAAATGTGTGTCCCATCCCCATATCTATTTATTTGTATGGGTGTTATTAACAGAGTTTGAGACACAAATATAGACATACCATAGTGTCACCATCAGCCGCTCTTGTGGAGTAATTGCTCTGCGATAAGGAGTGTCCTGTCGCATGATGTGTCCTTTTACTCGAGCAACCAGCTCTTCAAAGCTGAAGGCAGACATCCGCAAGTAATTGTGGAATTTTTGGGGATCTGCATGCTGCTCAGGGTATAACTTAGTAAAAACTCCACTGGTGTGTCTGCCAAAATTAATAGGGTGTATCCAGTAATGCTGCTGTGTACGTCTCCTTCTTCGGCGATCAGTATCACAGGCCACGGCAAACGCACGTGCATTGTCATATGCCAGATCTAGTTAGCCACAAAATGCTGCCTGTGATATGGTCATTTTCCACAAAAAAGGGTGCAGGGATGAAGGGAACGGGAGATTTATACCACCAACCCACAGGAGGGGAGCGACCTTAAAACTAGATTCAGCGAAAAATTGGTTGAAACCGGATGCACCAGACCGGTTTTCCCCCAGTTTAGTTTCCCAGATCCTGTAAAAAAAAAAAAAAAAAATCGGACTGGAGCATCCGGTTGCATCCGTTTTTGTGCCACCCTGTTGCATCCTGGAGTGTCCGGGAAAAGACAGGAACAAAGCGAATTTGACAACCGTGGTGAGAAGCCAGCCTGATCCGGGTGGTCATTGGTTTTTCCCTAAGACCAAAAACGCAACTTGGTCCATTTTTGGTCTCCATGTCAAAAACTGTGACCACCCGAATCTGGGACAAGGTAGTATGAATTAAAATGGGGCTCTATGTAACTTAGATCCAGGGGACTCCAGATCCCACTGGATCTCGGTGTTGGAACTGCGCATGCCCAGAACAAATGACACGGGCCTGGGGGGGAGGAATAATTTGGAAAACTGGCGGAAACATTTAGCTTTACTCTCACCCCCCCCCCCCACCTCAACTCTTGACTGCACGTATATGATAGTAATATTAAGAATAAATTTAATTTCCCTAATTTAATTTACATTGCTATATTGTGCATAAATGATAAAAGGATACATTTTTTAAGGCACCTCAGTCAAATTTTTATTACAGTGCAAAAATAAAATCACAAGCCATTTATTTAAGAAAATTAAAATAGCAACATTTAAAAATGATTACAGAACAATTAATATTTTCTTAATCCACATATAGAACAATGCTCATCTGTCAGATTTAGGAAATAAATGTTAGCTGCCTGCAAAGAATTGCTGTGCAGGGTATTAAAAAAATAAAAATAAAAGATTGCGTCCATACCTAACCTAAAGACTCATATGAGTCCAGCTCCAAACTGTGGAGTCACAGGACTTTTTTGCCTCAAGTACAAGCTCCCATGTGGGTATGAGGCCTCAGCCATTAAATGAAAAATGCAAATCTCATTTAAAACACGGACAGAACAAGAAATATGTTCAAATCTATAGTGCAATCAGCAAAGCAAATGATAATAAAATTAAAAACAAAAGTAAAATTGTAAAATAGTCCTAAAGAGGACTCATAACCTCCTGGAAAATGTCATGTAGTAAAAGGAGACCACAATATATAACCTCCAATTGTTTTTCTGGCATGATTTTTTTATAATAGTGCTGGCCCTTTAAGAGGAGACTTATTTGGGACCACTTATGTGTGACAATTCCTGCTCCTTAGGTCTCATTCACACATCAGTATTTTTGATCAGTATTTGCATGCCAAAACCAGGAGTGTGTCTAAAACAAACTACCGTAAGTTCCACTCCTGACTTTATCATACAAATACAGTACGGACGTGTGAATGAGGCTTTAGCTTGCAGTCGATACCACTGTGCGGAGTTGAGGGTGTGCAGCATGGAAACACAGGCAAGATCTGTGCTGTTCTGTTACTTTTGTGCTTAATGTAGTTATGCAAGATGGACTCCTGTGTATTATAGAGCCAGCAGGAGGAAACCAGAATTGCAAATGGTACAAATCTGATCAAAGCCCATTTACAAGCAGCTTTGTCCTCCAGATTAAAGGGGTATTCCATCTCCAATATCTTTCCCAGTATGTAGTAGGGTTATTAATAATAAAAAAATAATATTAGCAAAATATTTCTACTTAGAAATGTACTAAAAACAGAGAGCGCAAAATAGGGTCTTATCTCACATATAAGAATAGGTCGTATTAAAGGTTGCGCTCACCTTAAGGAGTTGTGAGAGTTACAACCACTTTATACATTAGAAATAGGATGCTGCATGTGTCCACTTCCAATAATAATCTTCAAGATATACAGTAGAGCTATGGATTATCACATGCGCTGCCGATCAATAGTCAGGATCTTTTCATGAAGGTGTATTTGCCTACTTGTTTCGTAGCTCTCAGTACTTCCTCAGGGCAGACATCATCACATTGTCACAATTTAGGTTCTTTATTGTAATTTCATGGGTTCCAGTGCAAGGAGAGGGGTGACAGGATAACAGTCACCGTTTCACGCTTAGTAGCGCTTCCACGGGTCCTGGGAACAGGTGTGAGGCGTCAGTTCCGACCTCAAATAGGTGAGCCTCGGACATCACTCACTTACAATTATAGTGCATACTAAGTGAATTAAAAACACATGGTTGTACAAATTACACAAATTGACATATAGTTGCTTGAATGTACAAATTCTGGCTGCTCAAAAACAGTTATAATCAATATTATGTTGTTAGGCTGGGTTCACATTTGAGGACCCCTCCGCAACGTTCTGCGGAGGGGATCCGCAATGTGACCGCAGCGGCCGCCAGCTCCTATCTTTATAATGGGAGCGCACGGTGCTGCGCTTGACTGCGCATGACCGTGCGCACCCATTCACTCCCACATGTGATCTGTGCGCAGGCGGATGCCTGCGCACAAATCATACAGTCTCGTCCGCACCAGGAATGCAACATGTCGCGTCCCAGGTGCGGACGAGACTGTGTGATCTGAACGCAGGCATCCGCCTGCGCACAGATCACATATGGGAGTGAATGGGTGCGCATGGTCATGCGCAGTCAAGTGCAGCACCGTGCGCTCCCATTATAAAGATAGGAGCTGGCGGCCACTGCGGTCACATTGCGGATCCCCTCCGCAGAACGCTGCGGAGGGTCCGCAAATATGAACCCAGCCTTAAAATGCACTTACTGTGGATCGCACGATCCTCTGAGTATGCAGGGAGGAGGCTCGATGTGCTGGCTAACTTCTGCCATACATTTTCTTAGCCAGACTAAAGCAATCGCAAATCCATCTGTTATCGGCAGACTAAACTAATAGCATTACCGATCAAAAAACCTCAATTTTTATAATTTTTTCTTTTCTTTATTTACTTTTCTACAGTAATTTTTCTTTTTCCCAATGGAAGAAATTCTTGGTTAAATTAGATAAAAAAAAAATTGATTCCACTCCAAACAGAAATTAGGAATCAAAAGAAAGATACATTTCTGAGGGATAAATTGGATTATGAAGAGAAAAAGGTTTTCACTTGGGGCAAGAATATTGATACACCTAAAAAGAAAAATAAAGCATCAACCCTAAAGCCACATACACCAAAAACACATAAAAATCCAAGGAATGCAGCAACTCCAAAAAAGCCGGCAAAACCCAAGACCTCAACAGTTTTTACGTCATCCACAGAATCACAGAGTGATACGCTCTCTAGTGATAATGAGGACAATGTGATGAATACAGCTTCTACCTCCTTTGCCCCTTTAGGCGAAAAATACAGAGAAGACGGAGGAGAAATAGAGGAGGACTTTGTGCCCCTGCCGGCCGGGAAAAGAAAGCAAATCTCGTGGAGGGACTGACTGAACAAACCCTGAAAGTGGTTAATCTCTCCGGAAGGGAACTCACTCCCGACATGCAATCTGCTTTGCAGAAAAGCCTGAATTATTGTATTTCAGAACTGTTCAATTACGTAGAATTCAGGATAGATTTGTTTAAATCAGTTAGGAAAATGCATTTGTACAAGCACTTTGAAAATTTAAAAACTCAAAAAAATCAGCACCACACCATATAAAAAGATCAGCATCTAAAATCAGCGATAATTCTGTGTTATTGGCCCTCTAGGTTTCTTTGTATTTTTCCTACTGAGCTGTCTGAGGCAATCAGTTTGATGACCGTGCCACAGCAGCTCTATCAACACCCTTATAAGAGTGGCAGAGCTCACTGATTGGCCGCTAGGCTTCCAACATGACATCAGTAACACAACCAATACCAGGCACCGGGAGCAGCGGTAGAGACAACAAACTGCAGCCAAGGTAGAAACTTAATTGAAAGGGATACTACACCCTTAAGGGCTCATTCATAGGGGCTCCTTTGTATAGACCAATACATTATTTTGTCAGATGCCAATTTTCCAGAAATATTCTCCCCAGGAATGTGTCTTAAGGGCATAACACCTATTTGCCTCCATGGTTCTTTGCAGGTTGTCACCATTTTGTTCCATTCGTGTGAAATATGCAGGGGAGTAAGAAAAAAATCTCCATATGAAATCAGATGCAAATATTTACGCTACAGGGCTTCTGAAAATAGCATGCAATAGCATGAAGACATGGTTTCTATCACCTAAGTGATTAGAAAAACAACTTGGTGTGCTGCACATTTTGCGCACAAGGATGTAGCCCATTACAGTGAGTCACATGAGATGGACACCCTTCTCCTTTCCTCATTTGAGTCAGAAGGCTCCAAAATGATGAAGAATGAATGGCTTCCCTTTACCTAAGCTTGGGGGAATCCTGTTGAGCTTCTAACATCTGCACAGCTGCCACCCCAGCATCTAAGGCTTCGTACCCATGGTCAGTGTTTTGGACACAACATGTTTTTGCTGCATCTAAAACACTGCGTTGTACAGTACAAACACAGTGGATGGGTTTATAGTAATCTCATGCCCACTGTGCTTCTTTTTTCTGCTGTGTTACTGATGTGTGGCATGGCTTCCCAAGCAGCAGCATGTAAATCTATTCTTTTGGAGACTGGAGTGTTTTCAGTGGGAGAACACAGCAAAAATCCGGTGCACCCAGAATCCTGATCATTGGCACAGACGCTGCGCTCTCCTACGGAGAACACTTGCATTTGCAGAAGAGATGATGCGTCTAGGACGCAGTGTCTGCAGATTGTGGGCACATAGCCTTGCAAGATCCATAGCCAAATATTAGCTTCCCATAGCCTTACAATGGCTCTTAATATAGAGTTAGTGATCCAGCAGCATGCCCTGCGAGAAACCACGAAGAGGAGAAGCACTCTGGTTGCTAGACAAATCAGCCATAAGCAAACCCAAAGATCAGACGCGTGGTGGGAAATGAAAGCGGGTGGCGTAACTTAGCTGTAACTTAAGATTACGAGAGCCAGAGCGTGGTAAGATGGGTTTATCCAACGTGTTTCAAAGAAGAATCTGTCCTTCATTAGGGAGTGCTGACATACACTCTGATTATCAAAGCCTACCTCCTTGCAACAATCAGGCAAGTCGCTTTATTTGAGCATTCTGTTGCATTTTAACCTTTGGTGGATCACAGAAGTGCAGAAGTTCTTCTTAATACAATGAAAGGGCATAAGCACTCTGCTATGAGAGCAAGAATTGAAAATTAATTGAAAACTGACCTCTCCATGACATACTGGAGTGATCCCGCAGGTCACAAACTACTGGTGGCCATCAGGAACGGCAGCAATAGAAATATGAAAACAGCGGCGGGTAACTAGAAGACCAGGGCAAGAACCTTAGATTAGAAGGACCACTCCTATAAATAAATTAAACTGAATACAGCTCTGAGCTAAATTACAAAGGCTGTATTTAAAACAGCTACCAGAGCTAGAGCTATATGACGGTTAGGTAGATGTAGTTTACAAAAATATAGATATACCTTCCATTAAAATTACATATACACACAAACGTGGTGGTCAAATTTACATATGAATAATCCCATCATCTTAATTTTCAACTCAGAATACTGATTTTGTATGTGATTTTAAACAATGATTAATGTTAATGCATTAAGTCCTCCCAGACTACTCTTCCTTTCTTCGACTTGATTTAGGAATGTTGTGTTTGCCTAAAAGTCAAAATTTGCTAAAATGCTGTTGAGTTAAAACCAAAAACACAAAACCTGTATCCATACCCCCGCTGTTGGTTTTCTTGGGAGCTTTGCAAGGTCCCATGGACCAAGAAGTTTGGTATCTGGCCACACTCCTCAAGCATTTGAGAGTTTCTTTATTTGCTGTATTAAAAAGTAGTAGTCTGTTACCTAGGCAACCTAATTTCAAAGGAATATAAAGAGGCTTCTATTATGTGACTCTCTGTCAGAATGGATGGCCACTATGATTTGCGACTCTGCCTTTGGAGACCCTGACATTTGATTGATATAAATGGGCAATCCACTGGGGTCCTGTGTTGTGCGGCTTCTGACGAAGCCAAAAATTTCTGCTCAAGGGGTTTCTGATCAGTAAAAAAGAGAGACAATGATAACTGTATCTTCATATAAAATGTTCTACCGTAAGTAGGAAAATGTTTGCACTTTCTGTATAAAATTTAGTTATCTTGCACTCTGAAATATTTTTAAGATTGGGGAAAAAGAGAAGTTCTCCAGCGAAGACAGAAGAATTAGTAATTTAAAAAACAACTTTTTATTTTTCTTCAATTAAAAGAGATCAACATGACACAGGTAATGATTAAGACTTGCTAGTCGAAACACGTGAGATTTCCACCTCTCCCTCACTGGGGTACTAATTACCCATGTCATGTTGATCTCTTCTAATTAAAGAAAACTAAAAAGTTGGTTTTTACATTACCAATCCTTGTATCTTCTTTTTCCCCAATCTTGGATTTCCCGTCTGGACAAGGACGAATCCTTGCGAGGGTGTGGATCCCATTTGCTGGACCCTACAAGGGTGAGCTGAATAATCTTTTTCCTTTTACTGAAATATTTTTGGTAGATATGAAAAAAATAGTGCACATAATCTAACTCTTTTACCAGTTAGTAGGAAGATATTATTATTACACCTACTACATATTTGAATAGCATCTTTCAGATGGGAATACTCCTTTAAGTATTCAGGAGCAACATAACACAAATGTGTTAGAAAAGATGTTCCAGAATTCTTATTTAATGGGGGGAAAAGAGGAAAGCATATAAAATGAGGAGACAAATCCTCCCAGCAGTTTATGGAAATGTGAGGAAATTGTTACTTCTGTTTCTTTTAACCTTTAAAATGCTGAAGATGTTTAATATTTAATTGTGCTTTGAAGGTGTTATCGCACAAAGACCACCAACTCCCCCTTCCCCTTTCTATATGACCAATTAGAGAATATGGATGTTATAGCTAAAATGGAGAGATGCTGCCCTTAAAGGGAATCTGTCAAGTCAAAAATCCATATGTAACTGCTATCATTTTCTAATTCCTCCCTCTAAGCTCACTCTATTGATGTATTTCTTTTATATATATTTCCATCCTACCCTGTGTAAACTGCAAATACCAAGATTCATTCCATCTGTCAATCACAGTGAATGATCATTTTCTTCTCTGCTGTCCACTCCCCATAGGATGAATATTCATGTCACATATTCATATCACTGCCCTGCACAGGGATCAGTAGAAATCACTCACATTGGGGGAAGGGGGAGGGGTGCTGTGTCCTCCTCTCTGCTCTCTTTGTTTGCAGCAAAACAAGAGGTCAAATAAACGTAGAATATGTCACAGCACAGCAGGGATACCTGCTTACAGAAACAAATGGTGGTATCTATATCAGCTAAGGCAGATGTTTGCCTGCAATAGCTCCCTCCCTCCGACTCATCACAATCTCCTAAATGAAAGTGAAACCTGACAGGCAAAGCAGAGGGAGGAGGAAGGGAAAACTGCCAGAGAAGAAGTGAATAATAAATCAAGTAGCCGGACTAATCGGCTGTGAGAGTAATAGACAGGACTGCAGCAGATGGCTACAGGGTGTGAAAATGGTTATAGAAAGAGAACTACAAACAGTACAATAATGATTTTACATGGTCTGCTCAGGCACTATTCAAGGGTAATATTAGTATCATACTGAAAAATGACCTGACAGAGTCCCTTTAATGCCTATAGCACAGTGGGGTTTCTGACGCTATTGTCTAGCCCACAAGTATGGATCTAGCCATTCAGTGAGCGGTTTGAGCAATCATATGTTTGTTTGTTTTTTTAATCAGATAACTTTTTATTAATTCACAATTTGTTCAGATATAAAATCAACTCGACAACAAGTTACATTTCTTATAAGAAATAAGCCCCCCTCCCCTTCGATAGCAACCTTCCACCATTTCTTTGTATCTTGTAAAAATATTCCTTCAATACCAGTTATAACCTCTAGAGTCCTCCTTGCCTTGAAAAAAATCTTCCAGGCCTCTTCCCTTGTTGTACTCTCCAACTTTATACTATTAATGGCCACTTTACACGCGGGAACAGGAAGATAGAAAACTGCAGGTGTCGGAGACAATTGTACCTTTTACCTTCAAAACACCTTGCAGATACCTGATTTACACGCAGCCACTTCAAGGTGTTTTGAAGGTAAAAGGTACAATTGTCTCCGACACCTGCCGTTTTCTATCTTCCTGTTGCCGCGTGTAAAGTGGCCATAAGACATACTCCTCCATAGCATCCAGAGTTTATCAAACATTTTAGTATTTTTTCTCTTCCAATAAATACGTTCCTCTAATTGTACAATATAGTCCATCTGTCTGATATACTCTTGTCTGGAAGGGGGTTCGGTGCCAATTCAATATTTGGCTATTCATTTCATAGCTGCATATAAAAGCCTCGCCTTTGCAATTTTACTTGTGTCCTCCACTGTAATTTCATTCATATATCTCAACACATACCATTGGGTCTCTGTGGATGATACATTTATATTTCAGCAGTCATATGTTACCCGTTGTGGTAACTGCATGACTTATTGCTTCTTTTATGGTGATCTGACCGATGCTGCAACTAATTAGCTCCTTCTCTGGCAATGTAGGACGCAAATGGAGTGTAGCTGTATGGAATATTCTAAAGTTAGAACTTCGGTTTCTTCTATTCTGGGCATAAAACCACTTGACTAGTGGAAAGCATCTACTAAATGAAGCCAGTCGGCCTTGACTGACTTATTTTACATTTCACTGGAAAATGTTTTAAAGGAAGCTAAAAGCAGAACAGATGCCAAGGAAAGACTAGTGCGGTAGCTGTGCGAGAGGAAAGAACATACTTTTGGCACATATACGTGCAAATACTGCTATCTTGTAATTGTACGACCTACAGTATGTGAGATTCTGCTTTCTGGCCAAGACTGAAATCCATAGCACCACTGAGAGGTAGATTCAATGTAAAGTGTAGTCACAACTGTATATTGCCGGGAGGCAGAAGACCTGGAATGATATACAAGCTGCAATACAGCCATTGATGGTCGTCAGTCTATGGCTGGACAGACCTAGTGTATATAAATATCTCAAAATATATCCATCTATCTACACACATACTGTATGTAGACAGATCTATATGTATGTATAGATCTCCACATCTTTTTATATCCCATTCCAATGACATTTGCATCTTATAGCCAACACACCAGCACTTGCTACAATGAGACTCCTTTCAGATGGATTCGGCTGGCTGCAGTTGGCTCTATCATTCTAACAATCAGTGATGGCCCAAGAGGTCTGACCCCCAGTAAACATGTAAATCATTGGTTATTATAGTGACATGCAATCCCTTATTGAGATGGGAATGACCCCTTGAAATTTGTTGTCGTGATTAGAATAATGGGTCTGCTTTGTATTTTTAGAAATAGCGCCACTTTTGTACATGGGCCATGTCTGGTATTGCAGCACCGAAATTAAAGAGAACCTGTCACGCCCCTGGGGCTTTCCAAAGTGAAAGCACCATTGAATGCAGCGTGTATGCTGCATTCAGGGAAGGTGTGTGCCATGTCTCTATACCCGCTGTAAACTGAAAATAACACTTTGGAAAGTTTAGATTTAAGAGGTCCGAGGGTCTTATCTGATTATGTTGTCCTAGTTGCTGGCACAGTCCTCCCCGTGTGTGTGTGTCTGTGTGTGGAGCCAAGAGTAGGGCAGGCCCACACAAGAGGAGGCGGAACACACAGGCACGAGGCAGGGAGGACTGTGCCAGCAACTAGGACAGCATAATCAGACAAGACCCTCGGACCTCTTATGTTGTCCTAGTTGCTGGCACAGTCCTCCCCACCTCCTGCCTGTATGTGGAGCCAAGAGTAGGGCAGGCCCACACAAGAGGAGGCGGAACACACAGGCACGAGGCGGGGAGGACTGTGCTAGCAACTAGGACAGCATAATCAGACAAGACCCTCGGACCTCTTAACTCTAAACTTTCCAAAGTGTTTTTTTCGGGTTACAGGGAAGTAGAGACATGGGGGACCCTTCCCTGAATGTAGCAGACACGCTGCATTCAATGGTGCTTTCACCTTGGAAAGCACCAGGGGGGGGTGACAGGTTCTCTTTAAATTGGGAACAAGAGTGACGCCATTTCTAAAGATCCAAAAGGTTCCCATTTTTCTAATGTCGGACAACCCCTTAATATGTATGCTAGTTTCAATACTGAGACGTGTGTCTCTATCCTATGGGCAGATATCGCTGGTTCTTAACTAGATTGCTCAGTTCTGATTTTCCTCTGAATAGCTGCCACCTGCTGTTAGCTTATATCTAGGTTTTTTAGGACTATATTTACTAGTGTTCAGCATATACAGCCAATTGTGGCACATTTTGGTACATTTCATGCTTCCATTACAGAAGAAATCCGCTTGGCTGAAATCTAAATTCCCTTCTACTTAAATATGTATAGCGAATGGGTTCTGACAAGTCATGTTTCCCATCCAGTGTGTTAATCTTTTATGAGCAACTTACAAAAATAAGGATGTCTGATAATTGTAGCTAATTGCATGAGCTTTTAGAGGCAAGGACTGAGGGAGGATGAGCCTGGACCAAAAAGTGCCTTCACTTTAGACCAGGCTATCAGTAAAGGTACAAAGCACCAGACAATCTTTCTTTTGGTCTCGTCAGTAGAGCTGTAGTGCAATGATGTTACCTGAAAGATTCAGAAATTAAGTATTTCTCCACTGCTGGATAGTTGTGGAGGTCACAAGCATCATAGAGCTTACAGAAGTCCATGAGCACAATATTATGGCTCAAAGGTCTTCCTGAATCTTCAGAACGATCTTTTCTCATTTGTCCTTCTCACTTGGCGTGTCACGGGCCGACTTAAGGAAATCACTTCTCAAGAGACGGTAGAACAGGACTATATTCATCAGTGTCATAATAGCCATCCCAACACTGCCGATGGTATAGGTGAGCAGAGGAATGTTCTCTCGGTTTAACACCAACCACCTAGTCATCCAAGCCAAGGTGCTGATCCGGAAGATGACGTATGTCCCTAGGTTCAGTAGGCTGTTCAGACGATAGACCGTGGTTTTCACTAGGTTGGCCATGAGCAGAACTTGCCTCAGATGCAGGAAGATGGAGTTGATTTCCACTAGCAAAGCCACCACCGCAAATCCCACATACCGATTGAGGAGCATAGATATACTGAAGCACGTAATGACCTGAAGGGGAAAGAAGGTCAAATATCAGCTTTAAAATACACATAAACACATAAAATACCTAACAATTCCATCACCTATTTATTTTTTTTTACTAGAGTTCTTTACATTTTAAAAGGAATTCCAAACCTAGAAATAAATGATAAAAGAAAATCAAAGAACATAATTGTCCTTTCTGCTTCACAGACGGCAGCATGCTCTGCATGACCCGAAACAGACAACATTGCAGAAATCCTTCTTCCATCCTTTTTTGGCTGAAAGGCGGTGGGGAGGGTCTAGTGAAAGGGCATGGCGTAATAATCTTTTAAAGGAAATTTGCTACCTAATCTGAGAGCAGCAAAGTAGAGGCAGAGACCCTTATTCCAGCAATGTGTCACTGGGCTACTTGCTGCAGTTTTTATTAAATCACAGATTTATCAGCAGGAGATTATCACTAGAGTAAGAGTAAACCTGCTGCCATGTAGTCCTCCATATTCATGAGCTCTGTGTAATCCTGCTGCACTTTGCATAGGCAGAAAGATGCCAAAGGGGGTGGACCACTACTCAGACAACGCTTCTCAATCCATACATTTCCACAATGTAAAATAACAGCACTTATACTCACCTGATGCCGCTGCAGCGGTGTCCACACACTGCCCCTCTTGGTCGTATGAGATTATTACGTCACGCAATCCCTGCAGCCAATCAGTGGCTGCTACACTCTCCCTGCCTTTGGCCATATCACACACATCTAGAGGAAGTGAAACAGCAGCATATATACACCGGATATACAATAAGTAATTTGTCTGAAGGCAGGGAGAGTGAAGCAACTGCTGATTGGCTGCAGAGATCACGTGACTTAACGATCTCATGTGATCACTGGGAGAGGCAGTGCCGAAACCCTGGAAAGGCAACAGCAACAGCTATCAGTGCTGTAATTTTAGAAGGTGTAAACGTATTGATTGAGAAATGGCCAACCTCTTTAATAAGTATCATTGGTCTGAAGAAGATTTGAGAGATTTCAGCAGTCGGAGAACTGGTGGATCTCCAGCAAATAAATCAGTGATATTTATCATAACTGCAGCAAGCATCCCGGTTAGTAACAATACAGCTCGAACCAGGTCCCTACATCATGCTGCTCTCCTACGGGGTAGCCAAAACCCACTGACAGATTCCCTTTTATACTGAAGAGAGATCAGGGCCAGGGGCTCCTGGTACAGACACGTTTCTTACAGCGAATACATAGGACAGTGAGGAGGAGAAAGCAGAACACAGCTGATCTCCTCAAACACGCAGCAAGAACCTTTTATACATTTCTCATAATTGAAGGAAATCTCACCAGAGAATCTTCTGAATCAAGCAGGATGATATAGGGGCAGTGACCCGGATTCCAGCAATGTGCCACTTATTGAGCTACTTGCTGCTGCTCTGATAAAAATCACTATTATCTGCTACAGATCTACCAGTTCTCTGTATGTGGAGCTCTGTATAACAGACCACACCACTGAATGTCATGGTGGGTTTACACGTCCCGATATCGGCGTCCAACTCCGACCCAACTCCGACAAAAAGTCACGTGGGTCGCGAGTTGGAGCCAATATCGGGTGCGCGTTGTACTGTTTGACAGTACAACGCGATGCTGGAACGATGCCAAAACGATATCGGAGTTGAATAGCAAAGCTATTCAACTCGCCGATATCGCAAGGCCGTTGTACCAGCATCGCTGCGTGTGACAGCCCAACTCCGATGTCTACGCTCACGTCACCCATTCACTCCCATGTTAACTGGTCGTTCCTGGGTTGGTGGGCGTACACATCGGAGGGACGTTGTTTCCCGATATCGCAGCGTGTAAACCGGCGATGCGATATCGGGAAAAGCGCTCCCGAAATGCGCGCTCCCGCGGCGTTGCCTCCGATATCGTCCCGATATCGGGACGTGTAACCCCACCATCAGCTTTACTAGTCCTTGATTGTTAATCTCCTGTTGGCAAATCAAAACTTCAGCAAGCAGCCCAGGAAGGAGCACATTGCTCGAATCAGGGTCTCTGTCTCTACATTATGCTGCTTTTAGATTAATTGGGAAAAACCTGGTGACTGATTCTCTTTAATTGTAATATCATACAAGATCAAATTTTTGCCAAATTTCGCAATTTTTATAATCTTATACAATAAGGAAGGAATATGTGCATTTGCACAATTTTTATTGCAAGCAAATTTCTGGTGGTGCTGTTTTTTTTTTTTTGCCCCCCACTGTGCCCTGCACGCCGGATTTTGCTTGTTTTTCCATATGTAATGTTAGTGGCATTTTTGGTAGCTGTTCACACTTGGCTATTGTACACTGCCCTCAGGCTCAGTTTATTTCAAACTCCATTTGCTTGGGTCTGCCCTGCCCTTATTCATGAATGCTGATCTGGTGCGGTAAGGGCCAACCCTGAAAAGCTCAGACATATGTGGCGTCAACTACAGGTGTGGGAGCCTGGGTTACCTGTTATTCACTTGCAATGGTCTGGCACCATGACAGCAGGCTGGAGACGCACCAGGTAAATGTTTGCTCTTTATGGTCCACTTTATGTGTATGTTGGAGGCCGCATGGCACAACTAAAATAAAACAGTATAGAGTAGGACCTCCCTAATGAGATGGTCTTGACGCGGC
Source organism: Allobates femoralis (assembly GCA_033576535.1). Taxonomy (NCBI): domain Eukaryota; kingdom Metazoa; phylum Chordata; class Amphibia; order Anura; family Aromobatidae; genus Allobates; species Allobates femoralis. The sequence continues at coordinate 115,570,595 of JARQOC010000002.1, forward strand.
AGGGTGGCTCAAAAGATTGATCAACGTTTTGCCAAATATTTCAAATTTTATAATATTATACAGTATGGAAGGAATATGTGCATTTGCACAATTTTTATTGCAAGCAGATATCTGGTGGTGCTGGCTTTTTTTTGCTTATTTTTATCATACAAGATGGGTTCAAAGCATAGAGGATTAAAGAATTGCTAGAAAATGTAAATTTTTTTATTTAAAGTGAACCACAGTCATCATTGTTATTTCCAATATATTCAGAAAATGCAAGAGCTTCAAACTTTTGTGATTTTACCTCGGCTTGTAAAAGGGTGCATAAAAATGTACAGTTATGGCTGAAAGTGTTGGCATACTTGACATTTTTCCAGAAAATGAAGTATTTCTCACAGAAAATTATTGCAGGAGACTGCATGAAATAAGCACATGCAACCTGATGTGCTGAAACCATATATGGATTGTTATGGTGGCGCATCGTCCTCCGGATGCATGCGGGTGTAGACAGATGCGCCAAAAAGCACAAAGTGTCTTTCTCTCTCTTGTCCCGACAATAATTTAAAGGATTTCAATGGAATTTTCATTCATGCTGATCCTCCTAAACAACGCAATGCTGACATGCGTTAGTATCCATCTGGCATGTGCATCTACACACATGCGGATGTGTCCAGAACGCTAGTGTGAAACTAGCCTTACACATTTGGTTATACATGTTTATTCCCTTTGTGTGTACTGGAGCAACAGAAAAAAAATAAAGCAAATTGGACAATTTCACACAAAACTCCCCAAATTGGTCAGACAAAATTGTTGGCCCCTTCAACGTATTTGGTTGCACATCCTTTGGAATAAATAACAGCAATCAATCACTTCCCACAACCATCAACAAGCTTCTTATGCCTCTCCACTGGAATTTTGGACCACTCTTCCTTTGCAAACTGCTCAAGGTCTCTCATACTTGAAGGTCCCTTCTCCCAATAACAGTTTTAAAATCTTCAGATAAGGTGTTCAATGGGATTTAGATCCGGACTCATTGCTGCCATTTCAGAACTCCCCTGTGCTTTATTTCCATCCATTTCTGGGGCTTCTTGAAGTATGTTTGGGGTCGTTATCCTGCTGGAAGACCCATGACCTAGCATGCAAACCCAGCGTTCTGACACTGGGCCCTACATTGTGTCCCAAAATCCTTTGGTAATCTTCAGCTTTCATGACACCTTGCATACAGTCAAGGCACCCAGTGTCAGAGGCAGGAAAACAACCCAAAATATCTTTGATCCTCCACCATATTTGACTATGTACTGTGTTTGTGTCTTTGTAGGCTTTATTCCTTTTTTTTGGTAACGAGTAAGAATGCGCTTACCAAAAAGCTCTACCTCGATGTCATCTGTCCACAAAACACTTTCCCAGAAGGATTTTGGCCTACTCAGATATGTTTTGGCAATCTGCAGACTAGCTTTTTTATGTCTCAGTGCCAGCAGTTGGGTCCTCCTGGGTCTCCTGCCATAGGGTTTCATTGCATTCAAATATCAACAGATAGTTCCTACTGACACGGATGCACATATACACACAAAAACTAATTTAAAATCATTAAAACCTCAGAGGAGGTGCGATAGTCTACCACCCTGTGCCACAGACAAGAAGAGACACAATAAATCCATATTACAGACGATAAAGTTAAAGAGCTTGGAGTCATGCAAAAACATTATACTGTACGTGTGTATACGAAAATCCCAGCTTGTAATAGCATATATATGAACATATCACGTAGTACACCGATAGAAGTCAAAAGGATAAGATTAAAAAAATCCCATACTTATAAATAAAGGCATGCTCCTGGGTACAAATGGGTCTGTTCCACTCTGTGCCCCTGTGCCCAGTTAGGCCACTTGGTCCACTTGTTTCATATATATTCCTTGAGCTCTTTCTACACTTTTCTGCTCTGTTTACGTCTATATACACTGAGGACAAAGGAACATCAACATCTCTGGGATGGACTTTGTAACTTTGCTATTTTTCAACAATTTTGGTTCTCTAGTCCTTAGACAATTCTTTTCCCTTTCTGTTCTCCATGGTTAATGTGGCACACATATACACAATGCAAAGATTGAGTCAACTTCTCCCCCTTATATAAGGTTTCAGATATGGTTTTCATATTGCCCACACCTGTTATTTGCCACAGGGCAGTTTGAATTACCATATGCTTGAAACAAAGCTGTTAATTTTGGGAAGATGCCAACTATTTTGGGGGTTTTGTGTGAAAATGTGTCCAATTTACCTTTTTTCAGCTTCACTACAGATGAAACATCTTTACTTTAAACGGGATATTTTACAAAAGTTGCCCAAGAATAAGAAATATTATAAACTATGTAATCAGCCAATACTTACCAATTGGATACCCCACTACTCCAGTCTTGCAGCATGCAACATGCATCCTTGACATTACCAGTGCAGCTATGGGGCTCATACATGATATCTGCATGTATAAGATCTTATAGTTGCAGTACCTCCGGGGACCACAGAGCGGCAGTAAACTCAATGGGTAAGTGATGATGGTTATTACTTTATCTTTCAACTTTTCCAATTCTTAAGTTTGGAAAACAGACAACAGCCCATGGGCTCTGGAGCCGTCTACATACAGTTAGGCCCAGTAATTGGTTACGGTGGTCAATGCTGCTGCCTGTAAATCACCGGGAACAGTGTGAGAGGCAGCGCTGCTTGAAATCCTTTACTTGCACTGTGCAGAAAAGAAAGGCACATGCCATTTGTTTTGACCTGTTCTAGACAGAGTAATCATTGTTTACATATACGACCGTCCTTGCAGCGCTGAGCATTCAATACGGATGATGGAACTTAAAAAAATCACAGATAAAGTGGAATCATCTGCCCTGAACAGGGTGAAACAAACTGCTCAACAGACTGTCCAAGGCTGACAAGGAAATTTCAACCCGGAGTAGGATATATCACTTATGTCAATCAAAGGGAGGGGGCTGTATTAATGTGGATTGCATAGTCTGCACATGCCCAAGGGACTGTTGTGAGCCAATTAGTATAAAACAAAAGTTTTACAATTAGTTATTCCAAAAACATTAGCATTGCAGTTTTGCAACGCTGGGGTCCTGGGTTCAAATCCCACCAAGGACGACATCTGCAAGGAGTTTGCATGTTCTCCCCGTGCTTTGTCGGTTTCCTCCGGATTCTCCTGTTTCCTCCCACACTCCAAAGACATACTGATTGGAGCTCACAATCTACATCCCCTATGGGGACAGTGTTGCTGATGTATGTAAAGCGCTATGGAATTAATAGAGCTATATAAATGAATAAATATTATTATTATATCTCTTGCTGAGAAGAAATTAAGATTT
>JARQOC010000002.1:115574038-115676236 GCA_033576535.1 Allobates femoralis
CACAATAAATCCATATTACAGACGATAAAGTTAAAGAGCTTGGAGTCATGCAAAAACATTATACTGTACGTGTGTATACAAAAATCCCAGCTTGTAATAGCATATATATGAACATATCACGTAGTACACCGATAGAAGTCAAAAGGATAAGATTACAAAAATCCCATACTTATAAATAAAGGCATGCTCCTGGGTACAAATGGGTCTGTTCCACTCTGTGCCCCTGTGCCCAGTTAGGCCACTTGGTCCACTGGTTTCATATATATTCCTTGTGCTCTTTCTACACTTTTCTGCTCTGTTTACGTCTATATACACTGTGGACAAAGGAACATCAACATCTCTGGAGATGGACTTTGTAACTTTGCTATTTTTCAACAATTTTGGTTCTCTAGTCCTCAATTCTCCTCTCTTTCTGTTCTCCATGGTTAATGTGGCACACATATACACAATGCAAAGATTGAGTCAACTTCTCCCCCTTGTATAAGGTTTCAGATATGGTTTTCATATTGCCCACACCTGTTATTTGCCACAGGGAGTTTGAATTACCATATGCTTGAAACAAAGCTGTTAATTTTGGGAAGATGCCAACTATTTTGGGGGTTTTGTGTGAAAATGTGTCCAGTTTACCTTTTTTCAGCTTCACTACAGATGAAACATCTTTACTTTAAACAGGGGATATTTTACAAAAGTTGCCCAAGAATAAGAAATATTATAAACTATGTAATCAGCCAATACTTACCAATTGGATACCCCACTACTCCAGTCTTGCAGCATGTAACATGCATCCTTGACATTACCAGTGCAGCTATGGGGCTCATACGTGATATCGGCATGTATAAGATCTTATAGTTGCAGTACCTCTGGGGACCACAGAGCGGCAGTAAACTCAATGGGTAAGTGATGATGGTTATTACTTTATCTTTTAACTTTTCCAATTCTTAAGTTTGGAAAACAGACAACAGCCCATGGGCTCTGGAGCCGTCTACATACAGTTAGGCCCAGTAATTGGTTACGGTGGTCAATGCTGCTGCCTGTAAATCACCGGGAACAGTGTGAGAGGCAGCGCTGCTTGAAATCCTTTACTTGCACTGTGCAGAAAAGAAAGGCACATGCCATTTGTTTTGACCTGTTCTAGACAGAGTAATCATTGTTTACATATACGACCGTCCTTGCAGCGCTGAGCATTCAATACGGATGATGGAACTTAAAAAAAAAAATCACAGATAAAGTGGAATCATCTGCCCTGAACAGGGTGAAACAAACTGCTCAACAGACCGTCCAAGGCTGACAAGGAAATTTCAACCCGGAGTAGGATATATCGCTTATGTCAATCAAAGGGAGGGGGCTGGTTTAATGTGGATTGCATAGTCTGCACATGCCCAAGGGACTGTTGTGAGCCAATTAGTATAAAACAAAAGTTTTACAAATTAGTTATTCCAAAAACATTAGCATTGCAGTTTTGCAACGCTGGGGTCCTGGGTTCAAATCCCACCAAGGACGACATCTGCAAGGAGTTTGCATGTTCTCCCCGTGCTTTGTCGGTTTCCTCCGGATTCTCCTGTTTCCTCCCACACTCCAAAGACATACTGATTGGAGCTCACAATCTACATCCCCTATGGGGACAGTGTTGCTGATGTATGTAAAGCGCTATGGAATTAATAGAGCTATATAAATGAATAAATATTATTATTATTATATCTCTTACTGAGAAGAAATTAAGATTTTGAATAAGATTTTTAAAAGCATACAGCGTGATGGGAACACTTTGGTGTAACCCCGTGACCAGTTCCTCACAAAGATTGAAACCTTGACATTTTCCCAAATGTATAGATAATCTTAAATCATCTACTTACAGTGCTGTTTTTCATTTGTACAGCACTACCCCTTTTTTCCCTACAGATGTCGCGGCAGACTGCGTGGTCATCCGCCCTCATCATGTCGATGGACAGTGGAGCATGTGATCTGAGATATCCGTCAGCTGCCTCCATTTAGAAACACTGCACACTAAACATTTAATATGTGACATAATGGCTAAAGAATGAATGACTAGCATATATAAAACTAATGCAAATTTGGATGAGGAAAACGGACATTGCAGAAACTGCTTCAGGATACAAAGAAAATGAAAAATTAGAATCTTAGCTGATGCATTGGCCATTGAATGTGAGCCCGATAACCCCGTCAAGGTGCTCTCATATCTATGGGGTCCCTGACTTTACAGAAAACTGTACCAATATTAAACAAGAGTATGACTGGCACACCTACATGTGAAGGTGCTAGCAGGAAAAAGACAATTATAATAAATGGTTAGCCGCTGCACACTATTGTTACAGTCTTCTGACTGAGCACCCTTCTCCCACCCAATAGCCATGTCTAGTTCACCATCTTGCTGTAGTCAAGTTCCCAGCTACACCCATACACACAGGTTTTAATTGCACTTAAGGGCCCGTTACACGCTTCAATATCCCAGCGATCCGACCAACGATCCAAATTGCCCTGGATCGCTTGAACGTCGTTCACTGATCGCTGCTGAGATGTCACACGTACAGATATATTGAACGACGCAGCAATGATTCCGCGACAAGAGAACGATACTTGGTCGCCTACGTGCTTCAGTTCTGAATAGGCAAAGTCGTAAACGAGATCGTTAGAAAGGTGTCACACACAACGATGTTGCAGGTTGAACGAACAACGGACGACTGATTTATGGTCCTGTTCAAAAATCTGCGATCAACGATTAGCTGACATTGTTGGTCGTATCTACTTACTGCACGCAACGACGTCGTAACAACGTCGCTGCACCGCCCCAAAAGCCGTGACATACCAACTATATTGTTCACGATATCGTAGCGTTTAACGGGACCTTTAGAGACACACATGCTCATATGCATTTGTACCGCAGACAGGGACCCGATAGATATGAGAGCACCTTGATGGGGTTATCGGGCTCTCTTGCAATGGCCAATGCATCAGGTAAGATTCTCATTTTTCATTTTCTTTGTATCCTGAAGCAGTTTCTGCAATGTCAATTTTACTCATGCAAATTTGTATAAAATTTTATATATGCTAGTCATTCATTCTTTAGCCATTATGTCATATTTAAGGTTTAGTGTGCAGCGGATAACCAGTTAATTGTCTTTTTCCTGCTAGCACCTTCACATGTAGGTCTGCCAGTCGTACTCTACTTTAAAATTCTATTTAGAAACAGGTCTCACAATATTTTTGGACATAATCACGAGAGGAGCAAGGTGTAGTCCGTGCAGAATAATGTAGTGAACAAGGGGCAGAGTTTTACAAATTAAGATTGCGTTCAGACAGCCGGATTTTTTGGTCCTTATGCTGAACAAATACCACTGTCCAAATGTCGTATGGAAAAAACAGGCAGCACTACAGCGTGGGCCATTTATATGGAGGCACCTAAATAAAATGGGAACGGATGGTGATATCAACTTCCTGTTTGTGGCACATTAGTATATGGGAGGAGGAAGCCTTTTCCAGATGGGTGGTGACCATGGCGGCCATTTTGAAGTTGGCCATTTTGGATTCAACTTTATTTTTTTCAATGGGCAGGAGGGTCATGTGACACAAACTTATTGAGAATTTCCTACGAAAAACAATGGTGAAGTTAAACAAAACCACTGCTATTGGTCTGACACTAACCCAAGACTGTTGGAACACAAAAATTGATGGTATATGGGGTACAAAGATGGTGGGGCCATTCTTAATCAATGGAAACCTCAATGCCACTGGATATCTTAATCATGTAGCAATTTCCACTGTGGGTTAGTGTCAGACCAATAGCGGTGGTTTTGTTTGTTGACTTCACCATCCACAAAAAAGTTTGCCTCATCACTCATCTGAAGGCAATTGTCTATGCTGTGAAGATACGAGATGTGCAGCATCTGAAACAACGGATACTGGAAGCCTGTGCTAGCATTTCTTCTGCGGTGTTGCCATCAGTGTGTCAAGAGTGGAAGAAGAGGATTGCAATGACAATCCAACACAATGGGCAGCACTCTGAACACATTTTATAAGTGGTCATAAACTTGTAAATAACTCCTGAAAGAATAAAGTTACGTTAAAACAAAGCACACCATTGTTTTTCTTATGAAATTAACAATAAGTTTGATGTGTCACATGACCCTCTTCTCATTGAAAAAAATAAAGTTGGATCCAAAATGTCCGACTTCAAAATGACCGCCATGGTCACTACTCATCTGGAAAAGTTTTCCCCCTCCCATATACTAATGTGGCACAAACAGGAAGTTGATATCACCAACCATTCCCATTTTATTTAGGTGTAGCCATATAAATGGACCACCCTGTAGTCCGGTCTGAATTGTGTCAATAATAGCAGCTCCTGCAATTGTCTGCTATGCTGCACATTTATGGATGTGACGGGCTCAAGCTTTAGCATGGCCATCCGAACCTGGCATGATGCAATGGCGCTGATTTGTAAATAACGCAAGTCCGAGACTTATCCTGAGGTCTCCTGCATATTTAGAAAAACTATAAAGTGCCCAAGTATAAATGATCTCATTCCATTCTATGGAATTATAACTGGCTGGTCTATGCAATAATTTAGAACATGTGGTTGGGGGAAAACGGTGCATCTCATATAGTACATTGTAATGAGGACTAGTATAAAATGGCAGCATCTGAAATCAATGGATTCATCCAGAACAAATTTAAAGAGGACCTGTCACCACCCCCACACCCCATGCTATACTAACTGAATGCAGCACTTAATGCAGTGTGTCTGCTGCATTCAGGGAAGGGGTCCCCCATGTGTCTAGCCCACCTTTAAGCTGTTTAAAAGACTTTATAAAGTGTACAGATAAGGAGTCCGGAGGGACTTCTTCAGTAATGAGTCATCGGTACTGCCGGTGTCCTCCCCGCCTCCACCCCTCTCAATGCCGCCTCCAGCCCTCTCTGTGCCACCTCCAGCCCTCAGCGATGACACATACAGGAGGCAGAACAAGAGAGGGCTGGAGGTGGCACAGAGAAGGCTGGAGGCAGGGAGGAGGGCAGACATATAAAGGAGGCTGAACAAGAGGTGGCACACAGAAGGCTGGAAGTGGGGAGGACACCAGCAGCAGTGATGACTCACTACTAAGTCCCTCCGGACTCCTTATCTGTACACTTTATGAAGTGCTTTGTACAACTTACAGGGGAGCTAGAGACATGGGGGACCCCTTCCCTGAATGCAGCAGACACACTGCATTCAGTGCTTCATTCAGTTAGCATAGCACCAGGGGGAGTGACAGGTACTCTTTAAATTATCTTTAACCAAGTAGATCAGTAGAGAATCCATAGCAAAACTACAGACACTTAGTGTAGGTGCGAGACTTCAGGCACTGTGTGAATGACATGGACATCATCCACTAACTAGTAAAAACATTTCTGAGGTCTGGGAATATAAAGATGTTATATGAATCCTATTCACATTATATCAAAGGTGATGGGCAAGGGTTTAGAAACAAAAAAACTGGTGACAGGTTCCCTTTGAACACTTTTGGTAGGTGGTAACCACTGCATAACAGGAGCCCAACAAGACTGGTCATTTTGAAGATGCATTGACCCAGTGATCTAGTCATCTGTCACTAGCTGTAATGTAAATGCCCCTGTACACATTAAAGTTGGCTAAATTGGCCACCAGTGTAATGGGAGAGTCTCGAGATCCTGCACACAACAGGTGATGTTTTGTTCTTCAGAAGAAAACCTAAAGCCAGAGTAGTCCGGAGGACACGGGCTGGGCTGAGCTGGATGTTCCTGTTTATAGGAGACCCAGGAGAAGCAGCAAATGGTCGTTCAGCTGACTAATGTGTATGGGGAGCTTTAGGACAGATTGGTGTATTATGAAACCTTACGGGAAGCCATAAACTTCATCTTTCATAACCTTACTTTAGAGATAACAGGGAGGGTGGGGTAGGATCTGAGGTCACAACTCCTGGAATTCAGCACATGGTAAAAGATTTACACAACAAGGCTGGGTTGTTTGATATGTTCTGACTGCCATCATTCTGTTTAAAGCTTTATTGCCACATCCACTTAATCCATGGCTTTACATCTCACAAGGGTTTTAATGTCAAGTATAGGATATCTCTTTCCTGTATGTAGAATGTGTAGGATCATTGAGCTGCAGGAAAACAAGAAGTGCAGGAAATCTGCTGATGGCTGAAGAATGAGGTGGGGCACAGTCCATGTAAACACGAGAACGCAAAGCTAAAAATATAGCAATTCACACACAAACTGAAGCCAGTCTGACTGCTCATGGCCTTCCTTATAGTGGCAGTATTATCAGGGGTATCCTAGGCACTCCGATCCCTAAGGTGGCAACGATAGACTTGTGTTCTGCACACACTGTTCATGGCAGCCATTGAACTGCTTTCATCATGTGGGGGTTTTTTTGCCTCTAAGGGTATGTGCAAATGATCCAGAGGCACTGCATTCAGGACATAGTGTCTGTGGACCCGTGGGAAGCCACAGATGAATGTGTTCAGTGCAGGGCAGCTTTTCTCTGCATTCACCCGCTGGTGACCGCTTCTCACTATGCAGCAATTAATGAACATGCTGCAGAGATGTGGGACAACCTGCATCCACACCACAGCTCAGATAACGCTGCAGAGGGGAGCAGCACAGTGGCCATGGGATTTCTAGAAATCCCATCCACTAAGCTTGTTTCGCTGAACAGTGTTTCGGACGCCGCGGTCACACTCTGCATCCACAAGGCTGTTTTTACTGATCGTCTGCACATACCCCAATAAAGATTTGTACATTGATAATATATATTTTTCTCAGAATCCTGCACTTGTTGTGTGCAGTGTCTTTTCTTTCTCCTTTCAAAATACTTTATGTTTTACTCTGAAATAAGTTGCACCTTAAAGACAACCTGTCACCCCCCTGGTGGTTTCAAAAGTGAAAGCACCACTGAATGCAGTGTGTCTGCTGCATTCAGGGAAGGTTTACACCATGTCTCTACCCCCCTATAAATTGTAAAAAAACACTTTGGAAAGTTTAGAGTTAAGAGGTCCAAGGGGCTTATCTGATTATGCTGTGCTGGCTGCTGGCACAGTCCTCCCCGCCTCCTGCTTGTGTGTGCCACCTCCTCTTGTGGGGGTCTGCCCTCCTCTTCGGCTCCACACACAAGCAGGAGACGGGGAGGATCGGCCTGGCAGCGAGCACAGCATAATCAGATTTGCCCCTCAGACCTCTTAACTCTAAAAACATTCCAAAGTGTTTTTTGTCGGGTTACTTAGGGAGTAGAGACATGATACACGCTGCATTCAGTGGTGCTTTCACTTTGGAAAGCACCAGGGGTGTGACAGGTCTTTAAATATATATTTTTTATTGACCTTAGGCTGTGCACCTGCTATCCTGAACAATAATGCAATCCATAACCAAAGGCTACATATTTTAGAATGTTAACTAATTACAGTCATATTAAAAAGTTTGGGCACCCCTCTTAATCTTACTCTTTTTTTTGTTTAAAATTGTTTTTTTGCAACAGCTATTTCAGTGTGATATATGTAATAACTGATGGATAATAGTAATATTTCAGGATTGAAATGAGGTTTATTGTACTAACCGAAAATGTGAAATATACATTGTTTAAAAAATTGACAGGTGCAAAAGTATGGGCACCTCAACAGAAAAGTGACATTAATATTCAGTAGATCCACCTTTTGCAAAAATAACAGCCTCTAGTCGCTTCCTGTAGCTGTTAATGATTTCCTGGATCCTGTATAAAGGTATTTTTGACCATTCCTCTTTACAAAACAATTCCAGTTCAGTTAAGTTTGATGGTCGCCGAGCATGGACAGCCCTCTTCAAAACATCCCACAGATGTTCAATGATATTCAGGTCTGGGGACTGGGATGGCCATTCCAGAACATTGTAATTGTTCCTCTGCATGAATGCCTGAGTGGATTTGGAGCGGTGTTTTGGATCATTGTCTTGCTGAAAGATCCATCCCTGACGTAACTTCAACTTTGACATTGATTCTTGAACATTATTCTCAAGAATCTGCTGATACTGAGTGGAATCCATGCTACCCTCAACTTTAACAAGATTCCCGATGCTGTCATTGGCCACACAGCCCCAAAGCATGACGGACCCTCCCCCAAATTTGACAGTGGGTAGCAAGTGTTTTTCTTGGAATGCTGTGTTTTTGTGGCGCCATGCATAACGCCTTGTTGTATGACCAAACAACTCAATCTTTGTTTCATCAGTCCACAGGACCTTCTTCCAAAATGAAACTGGCTTGTCCAAATGTGCTTTTGCATACCTCAGGTGACTCTGTTTGTGGCGTGCATGCAGAAACGGCTTCTTTCGCATCACTCTCCCATACAGCTTCTCCTTGTGCAGTGTGCGCTGTATTGTTGACCGATGCACAGTGACACCATCTGCAGCAAGATGATGCTGCAGGTCTTTGGAGGTGGTCTGTGGATTGTTCTTGACTGTTCTCACCATTCTTCTTCTCTGCCTTTCTGATATTTTTGTTGGCCTGCCACTTCTGGCCTTTACAAGAACTGTCCCTATGGTCTTCCATTTCCTTACTATGTTACTCACAGTGGAAACTGACAGGTTAAATCTCTGAGACAACGTTTTGTATCTTTCCCCTGAACAACTATGTTGAACAATCTTTTTTTCAAATCATTTGAGAGCTATTTTGGGGAGCCCATGATGCCACTCCTCAGAGAAGATGCAACTAGGAGAACAACTTGCAAGTGAACACCTGAAATAGCTTTTCTCATGATTGGATACACCGGGCTATGAAGTACAAAGCTCAATGAGGCTACCAAACCAATTTAGTGCTTCAGTAAGTTAGTAAAAATTAGTTAGGAGTATTGAAATCATGAAAATCAGAAGGGTGCCCATACTTTTGCACCTGTCAAAATGTGAAATAATGCATATTTCACATTTTTAGTTAGTACAATAAACCTCATTTCAATCCTGAAATATTACTGTGTCCATCAGTTATTACATATATCACACTGAAATAGCTGTTGCAAAAAAAAACAATTTTAAACAAAAAAAAGAGTAAGATTAAGAGGGGTGCCCAAACTTTTTCATATGACTGTATATATTTGTTTAAGTATTCACCTTATATACCGTATATACTCGTGTATAAGCCGACCCGTATATAAGCAGACCCCCCTACTTTTGCCCCCAAAACCTGGGAAAACCCATTGACTCGTGTATAAGCCGAGGGTGGACCCCAGCACAGGTATACAGCCCCCAGCAGTGTGGTATACAGGCCCCCCAGTGGTAGTATACAGGAGCCTCCCCAGTGGTAGTATACAGCAGCCTCCCCAGTGGTAGTATACAGGCCCCAGCAGTATATACAGCAGCCCCAGAGGTATACAGCAGCCTCCCCATTAGTGGTATATACAGGCCCCCATCAGAAGTTACAGCCCCCCCAGTGCTATATACAGGCCCCAGCAGTATATACAGCAGCCCCAGAGGTATACAGCAGCCTCCCCATTAGTGGTATATACAGGCCCCCATCAGAAGTTACAGCCCCCCCAGTGCTATATACAGGCCCCAGCAGTATATACAGCAGCCCCAGAGGTATACAGCAGCCTCCCCATTAGTGGTATATACAGGCCCCAGCAGTATATACAGCAGCCTCCCCAGTGCTATATACAGGCCCCAGCAGTATATACAGCAGCCCCAGTGGTATACAGCAGCCTCCCCATTAGTGGTATATACAGGCCCCCCATCAGAGGTTACAGCCCCCCCAGTATATACAGCAGCCCCAGAGGTATACAGCAGCCTCCCCATTAGTGGTATATACAGGCCCCCATCAGAGGTTACAGCCCCCCCAGTACATTCAGCAGCCCCAGAGGTATACAGCAGCCTCCCCTATAGTGGTATATACAGGCCCCCCATCAGAGGTTACAGTCCCCCAGTGATATATACAGCCCCCCAGTCATATATACAGCCCCCCAGTCGTATATACAGGCCCCCAGTTGTACATACAGGCCCCCCGCACTATATACAGGCCCCCCCGTTTCACCCCCCCCAGTGGTACACATGCCCCCGGTTGCAGCCACACACCTGTAAAAGAATCGCTTTCATACTTACCCTCCTCGCTGTGATCGCGCGTCCTCGTCTCCTTCCCGCTTCTACCCAGCATCATGTGACCGCGCACAATGACGTCATTGTGGATGCGCCGGCCGCCGGGTAGAAGCGGGAAGGGGACTGGAGGAGCGCGGGTAACAGCGAGGAGGGTAAGTATGAATGCGATTCTTTTACAGGTGTGCGGCTGCAACCGGGGGCATGTGTACCACTGGGGGGGAAACGGGGGGGCCTGTATATAGTGCGGGGGCCTGTATATACTACGGGGAGGGAGCGGAGGGCCTGTATATACTATGGGGGGGGAGTGGGGGGCCTGTATATACTACGGGGGGGGCCTGTATATACTACTGGGGGAGGGCAATGTGATATGCACAGCTCCCCCTGCCGCTGATGGACAGGGGGATGCAGTGCATATTGCATTGCACTAATGAGCGGCCCCACGTGACCGGGCGCTCATATTACAGCCTCCCCCTGCCTGATACAGCCCCCGGACAATGCGCTCCCCACACTCAGCCGTATAGTGACTCGTGTAAAGCCGAGGGGGGGACTTTTCAGCACATTTTTTGTGCTGAAAAACTCGGCTTATACACGAGTATATACGGTACTTTAAAAATAAACTGATACAGCCTGTACTCCCCTCCGAAGCCAGGGTATTTTCAGCAATGTCAGCGCCAGGATTACCATAACATCATTTTATCACGTAAACCTTGCAGCCGATCAGTGGCCGCAAATGTGCCGCTTCACTTGCACTTCCTTCCAGCAAGCAATAGCAGTTCTCACTATGTTTGGAAGTCATTTTCCTCTGAAGGAAGTGCAAGTGAAGTAGCCCATTAGCGGCCACTGATTAGCTGCAAGGCTCACGTCACATAATGTCACACAAGCCACAGGAGACCCAGCGCTGACATCACTTGAACTGCTACAGCAGCAGAGGAGAGTACGGGCCGTTTATTTTACATGGGGGGGGGGAAAAATTGCAATCAAGATGGGGTTATCAGAGTAGAAGACAACCCTTTTCATCAGTCAACAGCATTAGATTTTATAATTTATCTAAAAAAGGTGCCCACAGTCATGTGACAGATATGTCTGCCCATTTTGAGTGTCCTATCTTCACACTGCAGATTTAGGGGTCCCGTACCAAAGTCAAGACTGTGAAGTCAGTAGAAAATGGACCGAATCCTAAAATATATAATAAATTGGGTACAGTGGTTCAAGGCAGAATGTGCTGAATATTATGAACTAGTAAAAAGGCCCGATGCAATTGCATCTGGAGCACGGTGAAATGAATTGTGTGTATACAGGCGGGCGTGCGGGGGAGCAGAGTATACAGGCGGGCGTGCAGGGGGAGCAGAGTATACAGGGGTGTGTGCGGGGGGAGCAGAGTATACAGGCGGGCGTGCAGGGGGAGCAGAGTATACAGGCGGGCGTGCAGGGGGAGCAGAGTATACAGGCGGGCGTGCAGGGGGAGCAGAGTATACAGGCGGGTGTGCAGGGGGAGCAGAGTATACAGGCGGGCGTGCGGGGGGAGCAAAGTATACAGGCGGGCGTGCGGGGGGAGCAGAGTATACAGGCGGGCGTGCGGGGGAGCAGAGTATACAGGCAGGCGTGCGGGGGGAGCAGAGTATACAGGCGGGCAGGCGGGGGGAGCAGAGTATACAGGGGGCCGTGCGGGGGGAGCAGAGTATACAGGCGGGCGTGCAAGGGGAGCAGAGTATACAGGCGGGCGTGCGGGGGAGCAGAGTATACAGGGGGCCGTGCGGGGGGAGCAGAGTATACAGGCGGGCGTGCGGGGGGAGCAGAGTATACAGGGGGCCGTGCGGGGGGAGCAGAGTATACAGGTGGGCGTGCGGGGGGAGCAGAGTATACAGGCGGGCGTGCGGGGGAGCAGAGTATACAGGGGGCCGTGCGGGGGGAGCAGAGTATACAGGGGGCCGTGCGGGGGGAGCAGAGTATACAGGCGGGCGTGCGGGGGGAGCAGAGTGTAGAGGGGGCCGTGCGGGGGGAGCAGAGTATATAGGGGACCGTGCGGGGGGAGCAGAGTATACAGAGGGGTGTGGGGGGGAGCAGAGTATACAGGGGGCATTGCAGGGGGAGCAGAGTATACAGGGGGCCGTGCGGGGGGAGCAGAGTATACAGGGGGCCGTCTGGGGGGAGCAGATGATAGAGGTGGCTGGTGGCTTAGTTGAAGTGCAGAGAGGAGGGGGGGGGGTGATAGCAGGCTGCTGCCCGCCGCCCCTGGAGGCTACAATGGCAGAGCGGCGCCGCCATCTTACCTGGGGAGGCTGGGGCGGCGGTGTCTCTGAGGAAGGCGGGCGCAGATGTTGGCACCGGCCCCTTTTGTAATGGCGCTTCCCCGGCTGCTGCCGCTGGGGATGCGGCGGAGGAGCGGGAAGATGCGGCGGGCATTGGTGGGGGTAGGTGGTGTGCGGCGACAGGCGGCGTCTCTGAGGAAGGCGGGCGCTGATGCTGGCGCCGGGCCCTTTTGTAATGGCGCTCCCCCGGCTGCTGCCGCTGGGGACGCGGCGGAGGAGCGGGAAGATGCGGTGGGCATTGGTGGGGGTAGGTGGTGTGCGGCGACAGCGTTTTGCGCTTCCGGGCAGTGTCGGCGCGTGATACTGGCACAGTGGCCGGAAGGGCAAAACTGCAGATTATGTATATAAAATAGATTATGTTCTAAATATCTTGATTATTGTATTATAATAATGGTTAATGCCTGATGCTACCATTGTACAATAAATTTATCACTTAATCATGAGGCTAATAAACCACCTCGACCAGCTATGTGTGGGAGGCGATTTGCCATGCATACACTGGGCCTGCTTAGAGCACCATTCACACTGATACAATTGATGCAGAGTGTCTGAAAGCGACCCAACCGCTCCACTGCTGAGCATTGGGCCACACAGTATGATACCTCTGCACCACGGAGTGCATTTTGATTCTGCTTTTGGCATAGATGGTAAGCCAAAATCAGGAGTGGAACAGTCAGAGGAAACATATAATAGAAACATGTGCTCCACTTCTGCATTTTTCACCCACTCCTGGTTTTGGCTTACAAATACTGATGTGAAATACTGACCAAATACTTGACTGTGTGTCTCTACCCTAAAGGAAATTGAGGAGTCGGTGGTTTGGCTTACCAACTCCACAGCCCTGGCCAGAGAAGGATATTTTTGGCTGAATCTCTCAGTTACATATCCAGGAGACATGCTGGTAGTTCAGTCACATGAACAGAGTCACTGAAATTTATAGACTCATTAAGGGCTCAACTGCAGTCATGTTCCTTGTAACAGGTTTTCTAACTTGATGCCCTGTATACTATATGAGGGGCATTGGAAAGTGGCATTGTCCAACCAAGTGCATCGTTCCCGCACTATATGGCTGTGTGCACACCTCGCTTTTTTGATGCATTTTTACTTGGAGAAACGCATCTCAAAGTCAATGAAGTTCTGTGCCAGCCTTCAGGTTTATTCCTTGCAGATTTTGGTTGAGAAGAAAGCAGCAACATGCTCATTCTTTGGGCGTTTTTCTCGTAGACTATATGATGGGGAAAACCACACCAATAAAGGTAAAAACACAGCATTTTCTTTTTTTTTGCAGCGTTTTGCCTGCCAGGAGATGTAGATTTAATGAAAAGAAACTGCTAGGTGAACACACAGCCTAATGTATTATTTCTTGGCATCCGACAGCTAAGATCAACCACAAAAGTCCTGTGTCCCCGGTATGAATATAGCAATGCTCGCTCTACATCACTATATGTAGCATATAGTGTCTGTGGGAGCAATGGTCATGCCTCCATAACCATCGGGGTGTGGAACCAGTGACATCAGCAATCATATACTTGTTGTGAGTTAACCCCTTCAATGGACAGAAAGCAAACAATTGCCACCATGATGGCCTAAATTCACATAATGATTTAGTGGCTGTATTTTATGGTGTGTGTAATAGCCATAATTTCCGTCACGATCGCAGGATCTCCTGATATGCCAAATAGGCATATATTTCACTGTACGGACCAGCAGATGAGCCGTAACATGGACTCTAAAATATACCCACCACATGGTTACAGCGGATCGCAGCAGATACTCTAGAATCCGCTTTTTGTTGCTGAATACATGAAAACAGATTGGTGTAACATTCACAATTCTACATAATGTCCGGTAAGTGCATCACTTGCAATGTCTGGTAAAGGTTTCACCTGGGCACATATTTATCTATCAGAAAACGAGATTTCAAACAAAAAAAGGAACAAAACAATATAATCGCGTGGATAGAGATCATAAAGATATTCTTGATACTATGTGGAGGCAATTATGTTATCTGTTGGAAAGTATTGAATATTTAAGTGTAAGCGATTAGACACATTAGCTCTTGTTCTACAGAGATGTAATCTAATCTCTTATTTTATTAGTGTGTTTTGTAAGAACCTACTCTGTTATAATGGGTATGGAAGGGTAATGACAGAGGACTATAAACTTTAAAAGGATTTTAAGAAAGTTGGCGGCAATCGGGAAAAAAACAAATACAAAAAAAACTTTATTAATTAATTTGTCAATGCCGGGTCACTCTGGTTGGCTGCACCAGACATATACAGTATTTGATACACTGCCGATTTGCAAGTTTTACCTACAAATAATGGAGAGGTCTGTAATTTTTATTGTAGGTTCACTTCAACTGTGAGACAGAATCTAGAAAAAAAAAATCACATTGTGTGATTTTTTTCAAATAAATTGTATTTTATTGCATAAAAAAGGAGATTTTTGTGTACTCACTGTAAAATCCTTTTCTCTTAGCCTCTCATTGGGGGACACAGGACGATAGGTTATCCCATTCTGCCACTAGGAGACGACACTAAGCAATTGAAAGAAGAAGCGCAGTGGCTCCTCCCCAGCAGTATATAACCCCAACTGACATAGTCTAGCCAGTTTTGTGCTAAAGCAGTAGGAGGAATAACGACCGAAGCCGTCGATTTAGTCGTCGTTATTTATGTTCTCGTCCTTGTTATGCCCTTACACATGTAAAACGCCATGGAACCAATGGCGCTATATAAATAAATAATAATAATAAGGCAACCAGGAACTTAAAAACATGAGAACATTCTACTTTGTTAATTTTATTGTATCTTATGTTGTTTGACTTGTTTGATTTGAACAAACACTCAATAAAAATTTAATGTTCAAAAAAAAAAAAAAAACAACATGAGAACATCAACCACAAGGCCAACGGGCCACAGGGAGGGTGCTGTGTCCCCCAGTGAGAGGCTAAGAGAAAAGGATTTTACGGTGAGTACACAAAAATCTCCTTTTGTCCTTCACCTAATTGCTGGACACAGGACGATGGGATGTTCCAAAGCAGTCCCTGGGTGGGAAAAAACATCCATGTTCTGAAATGGCAGTCTACAGGTGAGCAACCGCTGCCTGTAGGATGCATCTACCCAGACTCGCATCTGCCGAAGCCTGAGTGTGAACACGATAGTGTTTTGCAAAAGTGTGAAGGCTGGACCAGGTGGCCACCCTGCACACCTCCCCAGCCGTGGCCTGGTGCCGTATAGCCCAGGAAGCCCCCACCGAGCGAGCGGAGTGAGCACGCAACCCCGACGCAATGGGAAAATTGCGTAGAGAATAAGCTTCCTGAATGGGAAGCTTAATCCACCTGGCAAGAGTGGTCTTGGACGCGGCCATCCCTTTGCAGTGCCCCTCTGGAAGGACGAATAGTGAGTCTGACTTCCTGAAAGGTGCTGTCCTGGAAACATAAATTCGGACTGCATGGACCAGATCAAGGGTGTGCAGAGCCTTTTCAATGCGGTGCACTGGAGCTGGACAGTAGGACGGGAGAGAAATGTCCTCGTTCAAATCGAAAGGGGAAACTACCTTGGGAAGAAAGGACGGTACACCACAATATCCTGGTGAAACGTGAGGAAGGGTGCCTTACAGGAAAGTGCCGCCAGTTCAGATATCCTCCGAATGGAGGTGATCGCCACAAGAAAAATAACCTGAGAAAGAAGGCGTAGCAAGACTTCCCAGAGAGGTTCGAAGGGCGGCTTCTGAAGCACCTCCAGGACCAGATTTAAGTCCCAGGCCTCCAAGGGCCTCCTATATGGTGGAACGATGCGCGAGACACCCTGTAAGGAGGTACGAACCTGGGGTTTCGTGGACATCCGGCGTTGAAAAAGCACGGACAGAGCCGAGACTTGTCCTTTGAGGGAGCCTAGAGAAAGACCCTTGTCCAGCCCAGATTGAAGAAAACCTAGAATCGCTGTAAGTGAAAAATGCAAGGGTGGAACACCTCCAGAATCACACCAGGCGAAGAAAGCCTTCCAAGTCCTGTGGTATATAAGGGCGGAGACAGGTTTTCTCGCACAGGCCATAGAGCGCACAACCTCTTTCGAAAATCCCTCCAGAGTCAAAATTCGGGCCTCAAGGGCCATGCCATCAAACAAAGGGCCCCTGAGTTCTGATGACAAAATGGGCCCTGGGAGAGAAGATCCGGACGGTCCAGCAGACGCCATGGAACATCCGCGGCGAGCTGCACGGGATCGGCATACCACTGTTTCCTGGGCCAGTCCGGGACCACTAGAATCACCGGGACACGCTCCGATCTGATCTTCTGGACCACCCTGGGAATGAGGGCCAGAGGAGGGAAGATGTAAGGAAGACGAAACTGCGTCTAATTCTGGATCAGCGCATCCGACCCCAGGGCACGTGGATCGCGGGAGCGGGCAAAGAAGTTGGGGACCTGCATCTTCATTCGCAACCCCATGAGGTCCACATCTGGGGTCCCGAAGCGAATGCAGATCTGATTAAATACCTCTGGATGGAGAGCCCATTCTCCCGAGGCAAGTGGCTGACGGCTGAGAAAGTCCGCAGCCCAATTGTCAATCCCCGGGATGTGAACCGCCGAGAGGACAGCCCCGGAGGATTCGGCCTAGCGGAAAATAGATTCCACCTCCTGCATTGCTAACTTGCTGCGGGTTCCGCCCTGATGGTTCACATATGCCACAGCCGTGGCATTGTCCGACTGAATGTGGATGTGACGGCCCGACAGGAGACAATGAAAACTATTCAACGCCAAGTAGATGGCCCGAATCTTCAGGAGATTTATGGGCATAGAAGACTCCATTGGGGTCCACCAACCCTGGGCTGTGTGATGACGAAAAATCGCTCCCCAGCTGAAGAGACTGGCATCGGTGGTTAGCATGTCCAACCGGGCTGGCAGAAAGTATCTCCCCCGAGAGAGAGATGACCGAATCAGCCACCATCGGAGAGAGTGCCTCGTTGCCGCCGACGGACGGAATGTCCAGTGAAGGGTGAACGGGCTGTGATTCCAGGCCGATAGTAGGGCCAGCTGAAGTGGTCGGAGTTGTAGCTGGGCAAATGGTACCGCTTCCATTGCCGCCACCATCTTCCCCAAGACCCGCATTGCAAACCGAAGGGAATGCGGGAGGGGGCGAAGAAGCATCCGAACCGCACCGCACAGAGAATGAGCTTGGTCGCGTGATAGTGTCTACCGTGACGAGGATATTGTCCTCGCAGTCCCTGCAAGACTGACCCTTGATCAACAGGTCGTCCAGGTAGTGGAGAACCGAGACTCCCCGAGAATGAAGGATGGTCATGACAGCTGCCATGGCCTTGGTGAAAACTCGCGGGGCAGTCACCAATCCGAAGAAAAGAGCAACAAACTGGTAATGGTCCTCGTGGACAGCGAAGCGCAGGAACCTCTGATGTGCCATAGATATCGGGATATCGTCCTGGATATTGATGGAAGCGAGAAACTCCCCCTGTTGCACGATGCGATGACAGAACGAAGAGATTCCATCCGAAAGTGCTGGATCCGAACAAACTTGTTGAGCAGTTTTAAATCCAGAATGGGACGAGAGGACCCGTTCTTCTTTGGCACGATAAACAGATTCGAATAGAATCCCTGGAACCACTCGTTCTGAGGTACCGGAACAACGACTCCCGCTCGGCGAAGGAAGTCGATGGCCTAAAAGAAGGCGTGTGTCTTTGCCGGTTTGGAAGGAAAGAATCTTCTGGGAGGGTGACTGTGAAACTCGGTGCTGTATCCGAAAGACACCAATTCCCAAACCCACTTGTCGTCTATAACAGCGAGTCAGGCGTGCCGAAAGCGAAAAAGTCGGCTGCCAACTTGGGAGATGTCTTCCAGAGGAGCCAAGTCAGGAGGAGGAGCATCTCTGAGACTCGGACTCCTTCGACTTGGTCTGTCAGTTGCGGGGCTGCCAGCTTGAACTCGATTTGTTGGGAGCCTGGGAACCCCTGTCTGTGCGAGGCGCACGGGACGGCTGTGACAGGCAGGAAGTAAACCACCCGGACGAGTTCCGAAAGGACCAGAATCTCGTCGGTTGACCCTTGGTAAACTTATGCCTGGGTTTCTGTTGAGGAAGAGAGGTACTTTTACCTGATCTGATATTAGCTTATCAAGCTGTTCCCCAAAGAGACGCCCGCCTAAATAGGTCATGCTGGTGAGAGACTTCTTTGATGCTGAATCCGCCTTCCACTCCCGAAGCCAGAGGGTTCGGTGAATCGCAATGGCGTTTGAAGCTGCCACCGCAGTGCAATTGGCCGTATCAATAGAAGCGTGAACCAAGAAATCCCCTGCCACAGAAATCTGAGCGGCCAGATCCAACAACTCTGGATCTGAATCCCAGTGACGTAAGGCGGAATGCAAATCACCTGCCTAGGTCACAATGGCCTTAGCCACCCACAGAGGTGAGGGAGGGGGACAGGGACGAGCCTGAAGCCTCAGACACTGATTTTGACAAGTGTTCCAGCTGACGGTCGGTGGAATCCTTGATAGACGCGCCATCAGGGAGAGAGAGCAGAGTCTTTGAGGCCAAACGGTCCACCTACGGAGAGTTTGCCCAGGCTTGTGATACCGCTGGCAAGAAGGGGTAACGGGCCTCGATCACCTTACGATTACCAAAAATGTTTATCAGGCTGGGACCAATGTCTCTGCAGAACTTCCTGAATCTCAGGGTGTTCTGAGAAGACTTTTTGAGGTCTTTTGGGTTTCTTAAAGGAGACCACGTGGTCCGAGGGTGCGACCGGGGCTGGGTCAGCCACTGACAAGGCCTGATTAACGGCCGAAACCAGGTCGTCCACCATGTCAAGAGTATCAGAGGAAGCCGAATCAAAGGGAGCCTCCTGGTCCGGATCCAATTCAGAATCATGGAGCTCACCAGACGAGCGTGATTCATGAGACCTGCTCCTTGTAGGGGAGGCACGAGAACCCTGTGATAGAGCTGTGGAGGAGCTCCTGCGAAGCCTCTTTCTACCAGAATCATGGAAGAGAGGGGGGGGACGAGCTCGTCCCCAAGAACGTGTCTCCTCGCGACCGGACAGGTCGTCCTGGGAACCGGATCTATTGGGCGAATATCAGGGCTGCAGAGCCTGGATCAGTGTCTCAGAAAGTTGCTGTATAGATTGGCTCACGGATTGCGATAATGCAACCGCCCATTCCAAGGTAGCAGGGCCACTAGAGGACGTATCCTCACCAGCAGGAGCTTGCACAGAGGCAGAGGCACAGGGCTGAGTGGAAACAGAGGCACAGGTCTGGCAGAGAGCGCAGTAGAACAACGATATAGCAGTGCAGCCTTGCATGCAGTGCAAAAGGCATAGTACACAGTAAAGGTCTTTGGTGCCCTCTTGTTCTTATTGCCAGACATCATGGCAAAATTCCCCCTACTACAGACAGAAGTATACACTGCTGGATATGAGGCACAAACAGACAGAGAAATGCTGCAGCAGAAAGAATAAATCGCTGCTGAGCACACAAACAGACAGCTTAGGGCTACAGCAGAAATATAGATCGCTGCTGAGCCCTGTCACCTGAGAGTCGCTGGAAACATTATGTGAGGAGCGGAAAACGCTAGGCCACGCCCGTAGGAGCAGGAAACCGCTAGGCCATGCCCCCCAGTGATGCAGAATCCAGGGTGGACGCAATTGGCCGAGGGGCCGGCCGGGGGCGTTCCCGGTTGGGCTGCATCATCACCAGGGTTGGGGATCTCCTAAGACTCTAAGGAAAAAAACTGGCTAGACTATGTCAGTCGGGATTATATACTGCTGGGGAGGAGCCACTGCGCTTCTTCTTTCAATTTCTTAGTGTCGGCTCCTAGTGGCAGAATGGCATAACCCATTGTCCTGTGTCCCCCAAAGAGGCGAAGGAGAAAAAAAAAAAAAAAAGTATTTGATCACCCTCCGGCCAGCAAGGAATCTGGCTATCAATGACCTTGAGGGGCGGGGCCAAACGGCAAGTTTTTGAAAAAAAAAAAAAAAAAAAGTTTAAATGCTGCTGAAGAGGGAGAGAATGATTGGCATCGGTGGGCAGATTAAACATGCAGGGGGTGTGAATCTGCCCTTGGCTGCAGCCCCTAGCCACCTCCTTAATGGCTGGAGCATGTAAGTTTTCTAAGTGTATTATCTCGGGGTACAGGGGGGCTCAAGTGCTGGGGACCCCTTGCCTGCATGCTGCAGACATGCTGCATCCAGTGCTGTAATTAGATCACCATGCCTGCTTTGGTGACAGGTCCTCTTTAACTCATCATTTAACCCTTCAGCTGTCACTGCTTTCACAGCGGTGACAACTGAATAGTTAATGGGCCGGCAACCCGGCAATTTAAAGCTCTGGGCAGCGGCGCTGAATTAACACTTCAGCTGTCAGAGCTACTTACACAGCGGGGACAGGAGAATGGTTAAATTATCGGCAACCCGGCAATTAATGCCCCCGTCACACACTACGATATCGTTAACGATATCATTGTTGCAACGTCACCAGTTTGGTGACATTGCAGCGACGTTGAAACGACATTGTTGTGTGTGATATGTACCAACGACCAACGATAAGTTCGTTCATCGTTGGTAAATGACAGGGACCATTTTTTTATTGTTGGTCTCCCGCTAGCCGGCCAGCATCGGCGTTTGTGACAGCGGGAGACCAACGATCAACAACCTCCTAGTGCCGCACAGTACACGCTGGAAGGCTGGTAACCAGGGTAAACAGCGAGTAACTAAGCGCAGCGATCTTCTTAGTTACCCGCTGTTTGAGGTGGACACCAGTGTTCTCGCTGGTCCTGATAGCTGGCGAGTCTGCTTGTTTGACAGCTCACCAGCTAACACATAACGATGTCCCAGCAATCCCGATCGTTGGTGGGATCGCTGGGACATCGTAGTGTGTGACGGGGCCTTTACATGCTCAGGGCAGTGGCGCTGAATTAACCCTTCAGCCATCACCGCTGCTTACACATCGCTCTAATGTGACCAGTATCATTTAACGATACTGGTTCGAGTGCAATGCGAGCTCACCTCGCACTGCACTCACGCGAGGCACAGTGTGCGCCTCCAGCCTAAAAGGAAACAGCAGAATTTCACATCCCAAACTATGTATATGTAACGTTTTCACATACAAATCCAGCAATACCTTTACATAGCCAGTCCATTCCTCCATTACTGAGAAATCAGCATTTTAATTGATAAGCAAATGAGGCTGAAGGATTATGGTAAATCTGAAGCCTCTGTCACTACAGCTCTATTTTCCGCCCAATGCCGCCGCCTCCTCCTGTTTGACTGAGTGCTCCTTTGCCTGACGTAACACAGCATAGAGGTTGTCAGTCAAGCAGGAGGAGGCAAGGATGGGTGGAAAATAGAGCTGGAATGACAGACCATTTGGAAATCAATTTTCCATGGAGATGTTCCTGCGTACTTCCAATCTGCAAATCACTCTTCTATGGATGCACTACCTGACAACATAGATTGGGAATATAGTCTATAGGATTTTATGGTTTTCAATTAAAAGGGTTTAGAAATATTACTAACTTAGCTAAGAGAACTACAAATGTCTTCCAGTGTGAAAACTGCAACAATTCAGAAAAATATGTAAAAATAAGATTAGCATAAAATTTAAAGTAATAAGTAATTGATAAAAGTATTGTTTGCAGCACTATGCAAAAAGTTGCTAAAGTCCTTTTTAAACATTGTCCCAAAATCTTACAAATCCCTATATTTCCATCCCTGGAAAAACCCAAGAGCCCAAACAGGAGTTGGAAGTAAATCCATAAAGAACTTTTCTTTTTGTCACTTCTAATCTATACAATAAACAACCAGAGAATCAACATGACCTGTTGTAAAAGTACCGACATATACACATATTAAAACCAACGAACCAAAATGTCTTTAAGGTACATAGAGTCACACGATGCATTTTCATGCGTTACAACCAATTTTATTTGTAGAAAAACAAGTGATTGTCACAGCTAGTAAGCAAAAAAGTGCATCAGTGCAAAAAGGGGGGGGTTTTTTCAAGGACAAAGTGCAGGGTGAAAAGAGAGATCAAACACAGGACCCAGAATTTTACATTGCAGACATCTCAATGGTAATGACGTTAATATAAAAGGTAAAGTTCCCTCAACAAAGAATACAGTTGCAGCCTTTTGCATAAGTTGCAGCCAAGGTGATTACAGTCAATTTACAGCATCATAAACATACAACTAGAACCAATGTCAGGGACACAAGAGGTTAATAAATAATTCTCATACCAGAGATGCCTGCTGCCTGGGGACTGTGTCCCCCCTTTTTGCACTGATGCACTTTTTTGCTTACTAGCTGTGACAATCACTTGTTTTTCTACAAATAAAATTGGTTGTAACGCATGAAAATGCATCGTGTGACTCTATGTACCTTAAAGACATTTTGGTTCGTTGGTTTTAACTTCTAATCTATACAATTGCGAGTTTGGCTCCTCCTGAATGTCCGCCTATGTCACTTCCGCCTCTGCCTCATATACCCTAATGGATGTAACGATATGGATCCTAACGCCGCCCACCACCACCAGCGCTCCCTTCCGCCTGGTCTCCGCCCCCCCCCCCCCACCTCGATCAAAACCACCGCTCTCCCCCCTCAGATTTACCTGCGTGCACCTAGGTGTCTTCAGGACCTGTGGTGATGTCAGTCACGTGACTGATCACATGACTCTGAAATCACTACAGATCTCTGACCACCCCACACTGCCCAGCACCATACAGAGGTAAGAGGGAGAGCGGGGAAGAGACAGCCAGAGAGGACAGACACACAGGGAAGAGACAGCCAGAGAGGACAGACAGACACACAGGGAAGAGACAGCCAGAGAGGACAGACAGCCACAGAGGGGAAGAGACAGCCACAGAGGGGAAGAGACAGCCACAGAGGGGGAAGAGACAGCCACAGAGGGGGAAGAGACAGCCACAGAGGGGGAAGAGACAGCCACAGAGGGGGAAGAGACAGCCACAAGGGGGAAGAGACAGCCACAGAGGGGAAGAGACAGCCGCAAAAAGAGAGAGACAGCCACAGAGGGATAGAGACTGCCATAGAGGGGAAGACGCAGCCACAGAAAGTGAGAGACAATCACAGAAGAGAGAGATTGCCACAAAAAGGAGAGACTGCCACAGAAGGGAGAGACTGCTACAGAAGGGACACACAACCACAGAGGGGACAGACTGCCGTCGAGGGGAGAGAGACAGCCACTAAGGGGAGAGACAGCTAACAGGAAGAGAGTGTACACACACTGCCCTCCCAATGTGATAGCAGCGGGCTCATATCTAGTTCAATAATCTCAAGGCTCATAGCCGACTACAAATGAAAAATACAGAAAACTAGTTGAGCTGGAAAGTTCCCTAAACAAAAGGCAGGAAATATTGTACAGAATCAGCGTCTTATAGAGACACGAGGGTGTGTAGGTCGTGCAGATTGCAGTTATGGACGGTCTACCCTGGTTACACATTTGTTAGAAGACTCACAACAACGATTCATTCTCTTTAGGAGCCAATTATGGGATTTAAGTTGTTAGATCCTCCTCAATCTTGTGTCTGACAGTAGTTGGCCAACCAGTTACTCAACAAGCAATTTTGTTATGTCCATAGATAAACAAATGGATTGTCTGATCTCAGAAGAAAAGTCTGCAGAAGTTCTGTTAGATATGGTGTTGCTGCTGCCTCCGTCCTGGTTTGTGCTGTTCCCGGCATCCTATGTCCCAGTTGTTCCTCTGGCGTCCCTACACTCCACGTGTCAGGGGCGCCATCTTGCTCCTCTCACTGCTTCCTGGCTTACTATGTCTTCTTCCTCCTTCATTGGCTCCCAAGGCCCGCACAAGTGCCACAGGGCTCTCAGGAGTGTGCTTAGAGTGCGGCTGCGCCACTCAGCCAGTTCTCAAAGGGCCACTGCCACCTAATATACTTCAGCCTATTGTTGAGGGACAAAATGTACTTAAGGCACCCTCCCCTATCAGATGGTGCCTGGCCAATGTGTTTGTTAGTCTCTTAGTTCAGTGTTTCCCAACTTCAGTCCTCAAGGCACACCAACAGGTCATGTTTTCAGGATTTCCTTAGGATTGCATAGGTGATAATTTAATCACTTGCACAGGGGATAATTCCATCATCTGTCTAATAAGGAAATCCTGAAAACATGACCTGTTGGTGTGCCTTGAGGACTGGAGTTGGGAAACACTGTCTTAGCTGGTTGTCAGGTACACTTGTGCTCCGTGCTATACTGCAGTGTCTTATTTGTGCTAGTATTTCCTTGCCTGCTAGTGCTGCCAGCCCACACCACCTGCTGTGCCTGCCAGTACCGCCAGCCCACTCCAGCTGCTGTCCCTGCCAGTACCGCCAGCCTATACCATTTGCTGTCCTCATCCGTGTCTGCCAATCGCTGCCAGAAGTCGTCCTCTGCTGTGACTCTCTGTGCCTGTCAGCCTCCACCAGCCTTCACCCCCTGTTGTGCTCACTGGTCTAACCTGCTATCTGCACTCTCTCATGACTCTCAGCTGAACTGGATGGGGTCATGCTCCCCTTCCTGTCTTGTGGCACCAGCTGCTGGAGTACAGTGATCCCATTGCTGCCCCCTTGTCAGGGGGCTTCAGTGGTTCCATCGGGGCATGATCCTTCAGGCAAGTGAGCAGTACCTGCCGGACTCAGCCGATTTACAGACCCTCAGGCTCGCCTCCATAGAAGTGAAACTCTGTGTGACTACATGCACATGAACATGATTTTACAGTATTCCCTGTGGGAGTGGGCAGTCATGTGCCAACTAGTCTCTACCGATTTCCCTAAATAAAGAGAATTGAGAAGTACTGGAGTCTAGTTGGCACATGATTATAAGTATACAAATTGCATACATGCAGTAACGTCACTGCACACACATAGGGCATTTAAATGATGTGTGCACTGCTCGCTCTCATAGTTCAGCAAGGCAGCTGCAGACTAGGCAGTAATGGATGAGGATCAGAAGAGCATACTTCTAATACCTAAATAATCCAGACTGCTATAAGGTGAGAGGAAATAAAAAAATCATTGTTGGCTCACTTCCTGTAGCTGGCACAATACCGGCTTTAATCACCTTGGCATGACATGTTCTCACTTTACAAGTTATTGTCAGGATGCCAAAATACAATAAAAATACACAGCTGCCAGAATATGTGTCAGGATTCCCATAGAAGAAAATAGATAAACCGATGACAGGTTAGTGCTTCTAGGAACAGGGCGGTAATCAGGTCACCAATTATTCCTGGGATTTAGCAGGTGGATTACGCTCACAGCTCATTTGAGTAGCAGAAATAAACCTGGAAAGTTCTATAATCAGTAATGAGGGAAAAAAAAAAACCAAAACACATCAAAATAAGTCTGAAGGGCCCGTAACACGCTACAATATCGTTAACGATATCATTGGTATGTCACGGGTTTTGGGGCGGATCAACCACGTCGTTGCGTGTGTGACACGTAGAATCAACCAACAATAAGTCGGCTTATCGTAGGTTTATGATCCGGACCATAAATCAGTCGTTCATTCAACCTGCAGCATCGCTGTGTGTGACACCTTGATAACGATGTCGTTAACGACTTCGCCTATTCAGAACTGGAGGATGTAGGCAACCAAACGACCGCAAGTTCGTTCGCTTGTCGCAGAATCGTTGCTGCGTCGTTCTCGATACCAGTACATGTGACACCTCACCAGTGATCATTGAACGTCGTTCCAGCGATGTAGGTCAAGTCGGATTGTTGGTCGGTTCGCCGACACATTGAAGCGTGTAACCCGGGCTTAAGGCTACATTCACGTGTTCAGTTTTTGGTCTGTTTTTTTCTCATCATTTTTTGTACAAAAAAAAAAACCAGGAGTGGGTGATAAATACAGAAGTGGTGACGTGTTTTTATTATACTTTTCCTGATTGTTCCACTCCTGGTTTTGGCTACACTGACCAAATACTGAATGTGCGAATGGAGCCTAAAAAGACAGAAGGAATCTTACCTGGCACTGTTCACATCTAGGAGAGTAACCACAATGATGAAGCCAGCAGAGGCTCATGGAAGAGACTAAAGACAGGGCTCACACAGCGATTCACAGAGGATGGGAGGAAAACCACAGTAAGTACATCACAGCACTCGACTTCCAGAAAAATATCTTTTATTTAAACACTTGTGTTCTCTGTACATTATGATGTGACATCTACATTTATTTTGAATAAAAGAAGATTTTTTTTATGGAAGTCAAGTGCTGTGAAGAACTTGCTGAAGATCCAAATATGTCTGCACTACAGATGCAGATAGGAATTAAGAGTCTCCACTCCCCGATTTCAGAAGGATTAGTTGACTAATTCATTATTATTACTAGACTAGATATAAGCCCGATGCTATTGCATCAGGAGGGCGGTGTGTGTAAACTCTCTTCCCTGTCAGCTGTCTCTCCCCTCTGTAATTGTCTCTCTCCTCTTGGCGGCAGTCTGGCCCCTCTGTGGTTGTGTCCCTTCTGTGGCAGTCTATCCTTTTTGTCACAGTCTCTTCTGTGGTTGTCTCTCACTTTCTGTGGCTCTCTCTCTCTTTTTGTGGTGGTCTCCTTCCGTCAGTGGGTGTCTCTCTTTTCTGTGGCAGTCTCTTTCTTTGTCTCTCCCCTGTGTGACTGTCTGTCCTCTCTGGCTGTCTCTCTCCCGTGTGTGTCTGTCCTCTCTGGCTGTCTCTCTCCCGTGTGTGTGTCTGTCCTCTCTGGCTGTCTCTCTCCCGTGTGTGTGTCTGTCCTCTCTGGCTGTCTCTTC
Source organism: Allobates femoralis (assembly GCA_033576535.1). Classification (NCBI taxonomy): domain Eukaryota; kingdom Metazoa; phylum Chordata; class Amphibia; order Anura; family Aromobatidae; genus Allobates; species Allobates femoralis. The sequence goes on from JARQOC010000002.1 coordinate 115,601,183, forward strand.
CCTGTGTGTGTGTGTCTGTCCTCTCTGGCTGTCTCTTCCCTGTGTGTGTGTCTGTCCTCTCTGGCTCTCTCTTCCCTGTGTGTCTGTCTGTCCTCTCTGGCTCTCTCTTCCCTGTGTGTGTGTGTCTGTCCTCTCTGGCTGTCTCTTCCCTGTGTGTGTGTCTGTCCTCTCTGGCTCTCTCTTCCCTGTGTGTCTGTCTGTCCTCTCTGGCTCTCTCTTCTCTGTGTGTCTGTCTGTCCTCTCTGGCTCTCTCTTCCCTGTGTGTCTGTCTGTCCTCTCTGGCTGTTTCTTCCCCTGCTCTTCCTCTTACCTCTGTACGGCGCTGGTGCAGTGTGGGGCGGTCAGAGACCTGCAGTGATGTCTGAGTCATGTGATCAGTCACATGACTGACATCACCACAGGTCCTGCAGACACCAAGGTGCATGCAGGTGAATCTGAGGGGGTAGAGCGATGGTGGTGTGTGGTGGTGGTTGGCGGCGTTAGGATCCATATTGTTACACCCATTATGGTACCTTTACACGCGGCTACATTTCTAGGGTGTCAACAGGTAACTTACAGGTTGCAGTGAAATCATGGAGAGATTATTCCATTTGTACACAGCAACAAGATAGAACCTTGTCTCCATGACTTCACTGCAGCCAGTAAGTTACCTGTTGACACCCTAGAAATGTTGTCGCGTGTAAAGGTACCATTAGGGTGTATGAGGCAGAGGCGGAAGCGACATAGGCGGACATCCAGGAGGAGCCAATTCTATAGATTAGACTGGATATGAAGGAGGGAGGTCTGTGTATACTCTCTTCCCTGTCAGCTGTCTCTCCCCTAGGCCGCAGTCTCTCCCTTCTGTGACTGTCTCTTTCCCCTCTGTGGCTGTCTCTCTCCCTTCTGTGGCTGCCTCTCTCCCGTGTGTGTCTGTCTGTCCTCTCTGGCTGCCTCTCCCCTTTGTGTCTGTCTGTCTGTCCTCTCTGGCTGTCTCTTCCCCGCTCTCCCTCTTAACGCTGTATGGCGCTGGTGCAGTGTAGGGCGGTCAGAGACCTGTAGTGATGTCAGTCATGTGATCAGTCACGTGACTGACATCACCACAGGTCCTGCAGATACTAAGTTGCACGCAGGTGAATCTGAGGCGTGCGGGGTACGGAGATTGAGTGGGGGGAAGGGGAGCGCTGGTGGTGTGCGGTGGTGGTTGGCGGCGTTAGGATCCATATTGTTACACCCATTAGGGTGTATGAGGCAGAGGAGGAAGTGACATAGGCGGACATAAGGAGGAGCCAAACTCGCAATTATATAGATTAGATTAGATGATTGTAAAATATCTGGGAGGAACAGACTTCCCTTTACCAACTAAGGCTACGTTCACACATTGTGCATTTTTGAGCCCTTTTTTATGGGCGCTTTTAAAAAATGTGCAATGTGCCTTGTGTCTACTGGCAAAGTGAATGGGAAATTTACTTTGCTGTACAGACACGGCATAAAAAAAAAATATGCAGCGCTTTTATGGGAGAAAAGCACAGCTGCACTCAAACTTTCTCCTATAGAAGCCGGCAATGCAGGATCTGATGTCACATGGGGGGGGGGGGGGGGAGTTGGGGGAAGAATCCTGTTCCTCCTCCCCTCTGTGACCGCCCCATTTGGGTTTCGCAATGTATTAATATACATTGCGAAACCCAAATTAAAGTAAACCAAATGTGTTAAAAATAATAAAAATTAAATACTTACCCTCTGCTGGGTGTTCGTGGAGGCGGGAGCTGAGCCAAGCACAGGTATGGAGCTGCCAGGACCTTGCGTGATGTCAATGGGCGCTGAGTGGCCGCTCGTGGTCATGTGATATGTGACGTCATATGATGCACACATCACATGACTGCAAGCGGCCAATCAGCGCCCACTGAAGTCACACAAGGTCCTGGCAGCTCCATACCTGTGCTTGGCTCAGCTCCGGATACCCTTCTGACGGTCTGTTCGGGCTAAGTATTCATTCTTTATTATTTTTAATACGTCTGGCTTACTTTTATTAAGATTTTGCAGTATATTAATACACTGTGAAATCAAACAGAGGCGGTCACACATGTAACAGAGGGGAGGAGGAGCCAGGATTCTTCCTCCCCTCTGTGACATCACTTCTCCCCTGCACGTAAAGAAGAAAAAAAGACGCGGTGTGTGAATGCACCACGGCTTTTTACGGCGCTTATTGCACGGCCGCGCAAAAAAAAAAAAAAAACCGCTATGTATGAACGTAGCCTAACGGGGAGGCTGGGAAGAAGGGGGGAAGGGAAAGTCACACAACCCATAAAAAAGAGAATTTTGTTTACGTACCGTAAATTCTTTTTTCTTGAATCATCAATGGGAGACCCAGACAATGGGGTTTAGGGCACTGCCCTCCGGAGGCCACACTAGGTACTACAAGTTTGTAGACACCGCCCCCTCCGCTTATAAACCCCTACCGCAGGGAATATCCTCAGTTTGGTCCATAAGCTGCGAGGAGACAACATAAACCACACCCGAAACATCGGGAAAGAAACCGTGCACAGACGGTCCAACAACCCGGAATCAACTGTCCCAACAGGGAATAGGTCAAATGCAAAACATCCAACGGAACAACTGGGTGGGTGCTGGGTCTCCCATTGATGATTCAAGAAAAAAGAATTTACGGTACGTAAACAAAATCTCTTTTTTCTGATCATCATAATGGGAGACCCAGACAATGGGGATGTCCTAAAGCAAACCCCAGGGCGGGAAAAGTTCCTCAAAAGACGTTTAAATACACGGTCCCCTTTAAAGGTGGGCAACCGCCGCCTGGAGGACCCGCCTGCCCAAACTCGCATCCGCAGAGGCATGGGCATGCACCATATAGTGCTTGGAGAAAGTGTGCAGGCTGGACCAAGTGGCCGCCTGACACACCTGTAGCGCAGAAGCGCGATGTCGCAAAGCCCAGGAGGCACCGACAGCTCTGGTCGAGTGCGCCTTCAAGCCCACCGGGAGAGGCAAACCAGAAGAACGGTAGGCCTCTTGAATGGGTGCCTTGATCCATCTGGCCATCTGACCCCTTACAGCGACCTGCCGTCAGTACGAACAGGGAGTCCGAACTCCGGAAGGAGGCAGTCCTGGACACATAAATGCGTACAGCTCGTACGAGGTCCAGCGTGTGGAGGTCGCGCTCAACCTGATGAACAGGGGCAGGACAGAATGATGGAAGAACAATCTCTTGGTTCAAGTGAAAAGTGGAAACCACCTTTGGCAAGAACTCTGCCCGCGGGCGCAACACCACCTTGTCTTGGTGAACCACCAGAAAGGGTGACTTGCACGATAGCCAATTCAGCCAATTCAGAGACCCGTCTGAGAGACGTAATTGCCACCAGAAAGACCACTTTCTGTGATAGACAAGAGAGGGAAACTTCTCTCAGTGGCTCAAAAGGCAGTTTCTGTAAAGCCGCCAGGACCATGTTGAGATCCCAAGGGTCCAGTGGTCGCCTATACGGCGGGACCACCCGAGACACCCCCTGGAGAAATTGACGAACCCTTGGAAGGAGTGCCAAGCGCCTATCAAATAGTACAGACAGCGCTGATACCTGACCCTTCAGGGAACTGAGGGATAGGCCCAACTCCAAGCCCGACTGCAAAAAAGCCAACAGGGTCGGGATCGACAACGGCCAAGGTGAACGTCCACCCGATGCACACCAGGAGAAAAAGATTTTCCACGTTCTGTGGTATATCTTTCGTGATACGGGCCGTCTAGCCCGATTCATAGTGGCAACCACCGTAGGGGAGAATCCCCTGGACGTTAGAAGCCAGGCCTCAAGAGCCATGCAGTCAGTCAATCTGAGAGTCCTGGAATTGAGGCGGAAGAAGGGGCCTTGCGCGAGTAGATCTGCGCGGTCTGGAAGAGCCCACCGGTTTCCGCCTGACAGCTGCCACAGATCCGGATACCAGGACCTCCTGGGCCAATCCGGAGCCACTAGAATGGCTGTGCGGCATTCCGTCCTGATTTTCCACAGAGCCTTGGGAATCAGTGCCAGAGGTGGGAAAACATACGGTAGCTGGAAGTTGGACCAACGCAGGATCAGGGCATCTGCCCCAGAGACTGAGGGTCCCACGATCTCGCCATGTATTGTGGCACCTGATGATTCAGCCGGGAGGCCATCAGATCCACGTCCGGGGTGCCCCATCTGTTGCAGATGTCCCGGAAGACGTCCGGATGAAGAGACCATTCTCCGGCGTCCATCCCCTGTCGGCTCAGGTAATCGGCCTCCCAATTCTCGACACCTGGGATGTAAACTGCGGAGATCAAGCAGTTGTTGTCTTCCACCCATGATAGAATGCGGTGGACTTCTGCTAGGGCCTGTGCACTCCTGGTTCCTCCCTGATGATTTATATAGGCGACGGTTGTCGCATTGTCGGACTGAACCCGTATGGGCTGTCCTGACAGGAACATCCGAAAAGCCAGGAGTGCTAGATAGACCGCCCTGAGCTCCAGCACGTTGATCTGCAACGTCGACTCCGACTGTGTCCAGAGACCTTGAGCCCTGTGGTGTAAGAACACCGCCCCCCAGCCCTTTAGACTGGCGTCGGTGGTCACCACTAACCATGACGGTTTTAGGGAGGACCGGCCCCGTGACAGGTGACTTGGCTGGAGCCACCACTGCAGAGAATCCCTGGTCGTCTGGGAAAGAACCACCAGCTGATTCAGAGAGGATGTCCTCTTGTCCCACCTCTGGAGAATTTCCAGTTGCAGAGGACGGAGGCGAAACTGTGCAAAAGGCACCGCCTCTATTGCTGCCACCATGCGCCCCACCAGCTTCATCAAGACCCGCAGGGATGAGTGTGGTGACAGGAGGAGATCGTGCACTCCTGATTGGATGGCCAGCTGTTTGGCTCGCGGCAGAGACACCAGAGCAGAGTCCGTGTGGAAGTCCATGCCCAGATACGTCAGTGACTGGGTTGGGACCAGGGTGGATTTCTGGATATTGAGAAGCCACCCAAACCATTCCAGAGACTGCATGGTCACCTCCAGGCTTCGCTGACACAGGTGTTCCGATGGCGCTCTGACCAGCAAGTCGTCTAGGTAAGGTATGACGGCGTGACCCTGAGCATGCAGGAGAGCCATCATCGAGGCCATCACCTTCGTGAACACCCGCGGTGCCGAGGCCAACCCGAAAGGCAGTGCCACGAATTGGAAGTGTTCTTCCCCCACTGCGAATCTCAACCAGCGCTGATGAGCCGGAGCAATGGGCACGTGAAGGTAGGCGTCTCGGATATCTATGGACGCTAGGAAGTCTCCCTGCGACACAGCCGCGATCACGGAACGCAGGGATTCCATGCGGAACTTCCGAACCAACACGTGACGGTTGAACAACTTGAGATCCAGCACCGGGCGGAAGGATCCGTCCTTCTTTGGGATGATAAAGAGGTTGGAGTAAAAACCCCTGAACCTCTCCCCAGAGGGCACTGGGACCACTACCCCGTCTCTGCGTAGTCCCTCCAACACCAGATAAAAAGCCTGAGCCTTTTCTGGAGATGGAACAGACCGATGGAATCGGTGTGCGGGCTGCGACGACAGCTCTATCCTGTAACCTCGCGAGACTAAGTCTCTGACCCACTGATCCTGAATGCGGAGACGCCATCTGTCCTGAAATCGGGACAGACGACCCCCCACCTGTGGGAAGGCAGGAAGAGAGATCGAGTCATGCAGAAGTGGGTTTGGGGGTGGCAGCTGTTGCCCCCGCCGGCTTCTTCTGGCGACCCTTGGGGCGCCACTGAGTAGAGGGCTTGCCCCCACGGTCCGCGCGAGCGGAAGATGCTGACGGCTGAGAGCGGGAACGAAAGGACCACTGTTTAGGGTTCCTTTTCACGGTATACCGTGGCTTAGGTTTGTTCTGTGGTATCTTGGACTCCGCAGAATCCTTGATCAGCTTGTCCAGCTCGGTACCAAAGAGCCTGTCACAAGAGAATGGAAGATTCTGCAGAATCTTCTTTGACGTGGCATCTGAGTCCCATAGACGCAGCCACAACAACCTGCGGATCGCTATAGCATTGGCCGAGGCCACAGCAGAGCGGGTGGCAGTCTCCAAGGACGCCGTCCTGGCATAATCCGCATAGGCTCTTGCCCTGTCGGTAAGTGCCAGAACCTCTGAACTGGACCCTGCCAGGTCAGCAATACCATCCAGGCAGGATGTGATCGCCTGCAAGGTCCAGACCGCAGCAAAATTAGGGGCAAAAGAAGACCCTACAGCCTCATAAGAAGACTTGGCGAGTTGTTCGACCTGTCTGTCTGTTGCGTCCTTCAATGAGGAGCTATCAGAGGCAGAGAAAAGGGAGCGTGCAGCAATCCTGGTCATGGAAGCGTCCACCTTTGGGGACTGCGACCACTCCTGAAGCACCTCCTGTGTAAAGGGGAAGCGAGTGTCCTTAGATTTGCGGACATAACGCCGCCCAGGGTGAACCCTGGGTGCTCTAACCACCCTTCCAAAATTAGTGTGGTCCATAAAGGAGCCACATGGTCTAGCCTCAGGTTGTAACCATTGATAGACCTCCTTCGGGTGAACGTCCACCTCCTCAGGGGGAGCCACGAGACGTAAAGTCTCGTTGATGGAGGACACCAGATCCTCCACCCCTTCTGGTGGTTCTGACACAGACCCGAGGATTGAGCCCCCATCATCCTCGTCACCTTCAGAGTGACGCTCCTCCTCAGAGAGAGTCTGGAGCTCGGGTGAAACGTCACGGCGAGCCCGCTTAAGGGGTCTCACAGTGGAAGAAGGAGACACCCGGGGGTAGCTTGAAGGAGTGGCTGGAGCTTCCAGTCTCCTTGTGAGTGCCTCCAGGGATTGCGACATGGAGGACAATTGGGATAACATAGATTCATTGATCTTATTCTGTTTTTCCCATGGCCCTGGGATCACCTGAACCTCAGGGTACAGCACCGGAGCTGCTGACTCCGCAGCGTCAGTCCGGGCTTCTGGGCGTCCGCAATTATTGCAGGACCCCCAACCAGTGTCCCGTTGCATGTAGCACAGACAGGGATGGTACTGGCCGCCTTAGCAGCGCTTTTCCTTCCTGAGGACATACCCACAGTAGGGGAAAATACGCCAAACAGGAAAAAACACCGGTACACCGGTGGCTTACCGACCGCGGTAATGCGATTGGGAAAAGGAGCGATGTGTGTGTGGCCTCCGCAAGGGTAATGACTCTCCGTGAGTGCAGCCGTGCACTATCATCAGATCCCAGCCGGGAAGTGAGGGAGAAAGATGGCCGCCGCCGTACAAGCTGAGGGCGGAGCCAAAACACGCGGGAAGCACACAACACACGCCCATCATCACATGGGCTCTCCATCTCTCCAGGCAGCCATGACAGTAACGCAGGCGCCGGAGCCCGCAGCGCGGGAGGTATAAACACAATACCCGGGCTGCAGACAAAAGTCCGAAGCCCACAGCCGCTGCCCCTATGAAAACCACAGGGCGGTCAGCCAGGGTGACCCCAGCACAGGGTACACCGCCAGAACCGCGGACCCGAGGGTTGCGCGCGGTCTGAGTGTCAGGACACATCAGGTCCAGACACTACCCCCAGGCACACCGGAGACACACAGGGTATCTCAGTGCCGGTCCGGTCTGTAAGCACCATTAAGGGAGGCCTCGGACGGGGGTTCAGCACCAGTCCGGTCTGTGAGCACCATTTAGGGAGGCCTCGGACTGGGCTGGCTCCAATCCGGTCTGTGAGCACCATTTAGGGAGGCCTCGGACGGAGCGGAGCTGTGCGAGGCTCCCGTCTCCCACTTTCCAGAGCCCCCAGGGGGGATGGGAAGGAGTGCGGCAGCGTACCGGGAGAACACTATGTGCCCAGGCTCTAGGCCCTCCGGTACCTCGACCTGCGTGTTCCTAAAAGGTGAGCAGGGAGACTGCCGGAGGTCCCCGACCGGGACCTTTTTACCTTGTCTTCATACGCCATCACGTAAGCTGTGAGAATGCTGTGAAGTGCAAGCAAAGCGTGTGATCCTCCGAGCACACTAAGTTTAAAACTGAGGATATTCCCTGCGGTAGGGGTTTATAAGCGGAGGGGGCAGTGTCTACAAACTTGTAGTACCTAGTGTGACCTCCGGAGGGCAGTGCCCTAAACCCCATTGTCTGGGTCTCCCATTATGATGATCAGAAAACAGGTACACTAGGCAGAACGGGGGGATCTACACAACAGCAAGCAGTTGTCTAAAGGTCTACTATTGTTCGTAATGTCAGTGAATGTAATTAATTCTTATTCACAACGATATACTGATTTATTATTCTGACACTTCAGTTTATGCAGCCAGCACATATCACCAAGAACCCTGCAGGGAGGATAATCTAGACAACCCCAGCACCTCCCATGTCCCCAGGGGAATTATTAGATCAAATTGCAAGTCAACCAGTCCGACCAATATTTACTCTATTGACGGACTCCAGGAGATCATCTTTTAGGCTGCACAGGTGTGAGATTGAGGGATCCCATGAATATTGGGATGAACACAAAAATGAAATAAAATATATAAATAGAATATACATACACACACATAGTATACTCTCTCACACACACACACACAAAGGAAATAATTATTTGATCCCTTGCTGATTTTGTAAGTTTACCCACTGACAGACATGAACAGTCTATAATTTTAAGGGTAGGTTAATTTTAACAATGACAGAATTTCAAAACTAAAATCCAGATAATCACATCGTCTAAATTATATAAATGTATTTGCGTTTTGTAAAGAGAAATAAGTATTAGATCTGCTACCAACCACTAGGAGTTCTGGCTCCTACAGACCAGATAGACACTCCTAATCAATGTGTTACCTGCATTATAGACAGATGCCTTAAATGGTCACCTGGAACGGTGATAACGGGCGAATAAATAGAAGTTTTTGAACTTTGGGAGTGCTGCCTACTTATTTGTACATAAAATATTTGTTATATATACTCTTTAGTTGCAGGATTGGATCAGGATTTGGGGAGGAAAGGGGGTTGCTGTGTTGTGGATGTGCAGCTGATCTGTCTCAAGTTGTGATAATAGCATTCTCTTTATGACAATGGAGCGTTGGGTGACTTGTTGTTTCTCAGTGTATGGACAAGCATGTCTTGTATCCATCCATACCTTCCTCATACGCTTCATGTATCTGCTATCATTTGGTCTGCTGTTGTAGTAGCATTTTATCAGATCCAGGTTCTCTTGCCTTGTCCATGTATGACGGCAGATTGTCCTGGTTCCTCAACATCCACCCCACCTCCCAACCTATCCATCTGCGTCAACGACTGCCCCCTCTCCCCAGTCCCCCAAGCCAAATGCCTCGGGGTAATCCTTGACTCCTCCCTATCCTTCAAACCCCACATCGAGGCCCTCACCACATCCCTCCGGCTCCAGCTCAAGAACATCTCACGGATCCGCTCCTTCCTCACCCACGACACCGCTAAAACACTCATCCATGCTCTTATCATCTCCCGCCTTGACTACTGCAACCTCCTTCTCAATGGCCTCCCGGCTAACTCCCTCACACCTCTCCAGTCTATCCTCAACTCCGCTGCCCGACTCATCTATATGTCCTCCCGCTACTCCCCTGTCTCCCCCTCTGCCAAGCCCTTCACTGGCTCCCCGTCTCCAAGAGATCCCAATTCAAAACACTAACCATGGCGTACAAAGCCATACACAACCTGGCTCCACCATACATCTCCGACCTGGTCTCCCGATACCTACCCTCACGCAACCTCCGCTCCTCCCAAGAACTCCTCCTCTGCTCCCCCCTCATCACCTCTTCGCACAACCGAGTCCAGGACTTCTCCCGGGCATCTGCCTTACTCTGGAACTCCCTACCCGAACACGTCAGACACTCTCCTACCCTGAGTAGCTTCAAGTGTCACCTGAAGACTCACTTGTTCCGTCAAGCCTACAACCTGCCATGAGACCCAGGCGAACACCCCATACCTGACATTCCCCCATCCTACTGTATCCTAACCCACCCCTCATAGACTGTGAGCCCTCGTGGACAGGGTCCCTGCCCCTCCTGTACCTGTACGTCCTGATCGCCTAGATTTAGTGTACTTGTTCTTGTCTCCCTCAACCTCATGTAAAGCGCCATGGAACCTAATGGCGCTATATAAATAAATAATAATAATAAAATAATAATAAAATAATCTGACGTGGCCTTGTAATTCCAGGTGAAGTCTGAGCCGGCAGGACTCTGTGACAATCTCATGTTTTATTGAGGTAGGCATTATAGTGTAAGGATACCGTCACACCAGGACATATCGCCGCTGATTGCATAGGCCACTCCCCTGCGTCGCCTAGTGTAAAGGGGTGATATTGACGCCAAATATCACCTCTGAGTAGTCGCCTGGTTTCCCAGCACTGCTCTGAAACTAGGCGAGCACTCTAGACCCATGTAACATGGCGATTGCCGATGTTACAGGCGATGGGAGCAGAGTCGCCGCTGGGGTTTGTAGACACCCCAGTGGCGATGCTGCCTGTAACATCGCCGGTGCAATCGCCAGAAGTATTGCTGCATGTAAACGGCGGCGGGGTGCTAAAAACGTGCGCCCCCGATCGTGGCCGGTGATATCTCTGGCGATGTCACCAGGTGTGACGGTACCCTTAGTAGGGATCCTTAAGCAAGACTCTGATACAAACACACTATGACAGCCACCTGAAGGTAGGTATTATAGTGTTAGGAGTCTTGCCCAGCTTTCTCAGAGAACACAAATATTCCTATCCAATGGCAAATAAATGACCTTTAACTGCTGTCATCTGATCCCCACTGCATCCCATGTATTGAGCTTTAGACCTTCTTGCTTGTCTCTTACTTTAGATAGATTTCTCCCCGTCAGCTATTAAGGTACTGTTACACACAAAGATATATTGCTTGCAACTCACTGGTTGCAGTGAAATAATGGACACATTGTTCCATTTTGTGCAACAAAATGGAACAATGTGTCCATGATTTCACTGCAACTAGTGAGTTGCAAGCAATATATCTCTGTGTGTAACGGTACCTTTACAAGAAGCAGGGAGACCAGCTCAGGCCGCATCTCATAGAAATACACTGGAGATTTTTAACAACGCACCTGTGATGTAATCCTCTATGTAGCCAGAAGTCAGAGAATAACTCCACAGAAGATACAATGTATACTGACCTCCCATAGTGGTGCTGTACCAACTATACTCAGCACTGCTGTTCATGGTAGGTGATATGACTGGTGGTGACATAGTTACATCCCTCATCATTAGGAACAGTAGTGACAACATCATTGGAACAACACAGCTGTATTAGTATACTGGACAATCCCTTCAAATGCAGTCAATTCTTGTCTAGTACTGTAGATATATTTGCTTAATGATACCAATTAGAAATCTAAAACTCATAAGCAATTAATACAGAAAGCAAGTTGGAAAATAGAGTAAGGGGGGAGCCTTTGTACACCGGTTTTTGGAATAACACTGCATTTTGTCATTCTCCCATAAAAAAAAAACAAAAAAAAACTGTGGTCAGATGTTTGCTGTAGGTCAATGGGGGAATTGTAAAACAATACAAACATTGTATTGTTGAAGCTTTTCTTCATATTTTATGATTTTAGCATTTTATAAATATGCATGTCTATAGAAGAGAAAACAAAACAAAAATCCTGTATGCAATTCATATATCTGAACTAAGACTGGGGCTAAACAGCCACTTTGGCTTCGGGCCTATAGATCGCATGTTATAGCTACATGCCAAATTATGCTAGAGGCACACTGTCATGCATCAAACATGCTGCGTGTTTGATGCATGACAATGATGCGAGTGTAATGCGTAATTTGTGTGAGTGCGGTGGAAGTGTGGCGCATGTGGGTGAGTGTGCATGGCTGTATGCATGTGAGTGTGCTGCTGTCCGCGGTCCTGAAGCTGGTGAATTTAAACTTCGCGGCTGTCAAAGCCGCAGAGTTTGAATTAGCCGGTTTCCCGGTACAGGAACCAATCATCTTGCACCGCTGTGATAGCAGCAGTGATAGATGACTAGTGAAAACACAGCTGATATTAACCCCATCTGCAGCCTCTGTGCGGCATCTGAGCACAGAGGCTGCAGATGCAGCTAATAATCCAGTGTTTGAAGGGTTAAGCCAATGTTGGTGTGGTGGCAACTTGTATCAAGGGAGTGTACATTGTACACTGCGGCCAGTCTCCTGAAGTCAAGAGCTGTACACTATTAGCGTAAAGTAGCTCAGACAGCTCCTGTCAGGAACCGCCGGCATTTAGTGATAATTTGAAATACCCGACAATTAGCGGCTTTGATTTAAACAATGTATTAACCCCTGCATAGCCAGGGTGTGATGTCAGCATGTGTCCAGGGAGTGTGGACACTCCCTGGACACAAGCCGCCACCACACCAACATCGGCTTAACCCTTCAAACACCGGATTACTAGCCGCATCTGCAGCCTCTGTGCTGACATGTCACACAGTTAATGATACTGGTCCGAGTGCAATGCGATTTTCCCTCGCATTACACTCGCGTGAGGAAATCTGACAGTGTGTCTTCAGCCTTAGGGAAAATGTGCTTGTGTTGCCAAAGCGTTCATGTTGGCTTCTATTATGGTGCCATGTTGCACCAGCAAACTGTTACGTGACCAAAAGAACCATGCAGTCCTAGCCTTATTGTGACACTGGGTATAGAGAAATAGCTCATGTACAGCGATGGGGAAAGGATTGGAATCCCTGAGTCTAGGGAAGGGGGAAGATGGTGACCTTGTTTGTTCCTGGCTCCTCTCACAACCCTAGATAGGTTCCGCACCTATGCGCCAAGCAGGATACCTGGCCCTGGCCTGGGCCCTAGGTAGGGAACAAATGGGATGAGCCCTTAGTCAACCCCACTAACAGCTAAAGAGTACACAGGGGGTACACACAGGGAAAGTACACAAACAACTTATCCACAGGAAGACTCAGGGAGAGGTTCAGCAACAAAATCTTCAGATGAATACAAGCTGACTGCATCCAAGGCCTGAATAGGAATATAACTATCGCCAGCAAAAACCAAGGGGAAAATATATGCAAGGACAAAAAGGGGAGGTAATTTACACCTGATTAACACCTGAAAGGTGAGGATATCCACAGGGTCCTAAAAGAAAAGGGAGTATCCTCAAGCAGAGAAGATACATGGGACACCATTAACCCCACAATAAAACAAATAGAATGTCAAGGAGCAGTCTGTGTAGCCAAACACTGTGACCTTCTGCATCCAGACACTATAGGACTGTCGTTCAATCTGGACACACCCGTCACACTTCTACAAAAAATATGTAGCTCTGCCTGGAAAGGAGTGGACATGCATTCATTGTGTATGGGACTGTATTCAGCTTTCTCTAGTAGATTCATTAACAATGAATGAAGCAAAGTTTAATCATGCGCACCTCCACTCCATTCAGGATGATGCTGAAGAGCCACATTCTTGGGGTTCAAGAGCCCCAACCTATAATTGCAGGGTGTCCCAGAGATCAGGTGGTTTTTCTTTTTCCTATGGATAGGAGAACTTTTTATTTTGGGAATAAGGCTGCCTTCAGATTTGCAGATGCCTCCGCAGCGTTTTGCAGAGGCATCTGCAAGCATCTGCATGCAGACGGCAGCCCCTATCTTTATAATGGAGCGCACGGTGTCTGCAGATGCTTGCAGACCGCCGTGCGCTCCCATAGCCTAGCATGAGTGATCACACAGTCACAAATCACACAGTCTCGTCCGCACCAGGGACGCAACATGTCGCGTCCCTGGTGCGGACGAGAGTGTGTGATCTGTACGCAGGCGTCCGCCTGCGCACAGATCACTCATGGCGGGCAATGGGAGCGCACGGCGGTCTGCAAGCATCTGCAGACACCGTGCGCTCCATTATAAAGATAGGGGCTGCCGTCTGCATGCAGATGCTTGCAGATGCCTCCGCAAAACGCTGCGGAGGCATCTGCAAATCTGAAGGCAGCCTAACCCTTTAAAAGTCAGAACATGAAGTATGAAGTGAATTCCTTCCAATGCATTAGAATAAAAGAACATAATAAAAAAAACCTGCACAGTTACATACCACAGTATGATGGAAGAGCAGCTCCCAGGAATGGTGCAGTTTTTGGTTCTGCAGCATATCCACAAAATCATGGATGAAATAACCTGGAACAAAAACAAGAGCAAGGGTTTTTTGTATAGGATCAGTCATTAGGACAAGCTTCAAAGTCATTTCTTTTGCTATTCAACATATTTATTGGGTGATAAAATGAGAGGTTTTCTGAGACTGAAGAAAAACAATGTATTGCATAAAGTTCCATATAGACTTGATGTAGGAGCCTTCACCCCAGCTTGACACTCATTAAAGACAGTTTATCACGTGTTATCCTTGTGACATGTGGATCTTTAGGGCTGCATACTCAGTCAGTAGACGCAGAGTTTTGGACACAGCGTCTTGCCGCTGCGTCATACAGTATCAGCATAGTGGATGGGATTTTAAGAAATCCCATTCTCACTATGCTTAACCCGAGCGCAGCGTTCTTTTAGCTGCAGTTCTGGTTCCGGCATTCCGCTCCTCCTCTGCATGTTCATTTCATGCTGCGGAGTCTGAAGCGGCTTCCATCGGCTGAATGCAGGGAGAAGCCGCCCTGCACCCGCCACACATGGTGAGTACAGGGAGGCTGAGGTCTCCCTGCGGGTTCACTCAGGTTTGGAGGGGCTGCATCCAACATGCAGCTCCTCCGGACCGTGAGCACAAAGCCTTGGCGTGTCCTCACAGATCGGACGTGCTGCTGATTTTTCATCCACCCAATAGAGTGATGGCAGAGCTGGTGAGATGATGAAAATGTATCCACAAGCTGTGAAAAAGATGAGCTGCAGTGAATGGCGATTTCTGTTGTGGATTTCAGGAATTTCAGCACTGCAGATTCTGAAGCCACATTCAAAGCAAAATCCGCAGGTGGATAAATAACAAGGCCCATATTTCTGTAATCCTATCAATGGGAACTAATGATTCTCTCTACTGTTCTCCTGTTGTCCAAGTTTAATCTTATCGTAAAGACTGGAGAAAGGGAATAAACCTCATAACCAGGGGAGAAGCAGGATTTTGACCTGGTAAGGCCGGCTTCACACCACGGCACTATCAGGTCCGGGGCTGTCCAGGGTAAACCTGACAGGCCCGGACCAGATTTTGCCATAATGCAGCCCTATGGGGCTGGATGGCAGCTATCTGCCATCCGGTTTCCATCTGTCCGGGAGGATCCAGGTGTATTCAGATTTTTCTCCTGGACACAAAAATGCTGCTTTTCTCTGGGGCGAAAAATCAGCCAAAATTGGATCCTCCCAGATCCGGGGCAATCCAGCGCTCCCTAACACGGGAGTCTATGGCGCTGGTTGCCCTGATCCGGGACGATCCGAGAACCAGACGCCGGCTGCTGAAGTTCAGCCTGAGCTACGCTAAACTTCATCACCAGGGAGCTGTCCCCTGTGAAACGGTTCAGCACCATTTCAGCAGGGGACAGCAAGCTCAGCTGAATCCGGCTACAAATAGGACCGGAGGGCGTATTTGCCCTCCGATTCTGTTTGCAAATCGGGTCCGGGGCCGTTGGGTTCAACCCGGACCTGATGCTACCGTGATGTGAAGGCAGCCTAACAAGTCTGCTTTAAAGGGAATCTGTCAGCAGGTTTTGGCTATGTAATGTGAACAAAGCCTGCTGTAAGGCTACGTTCAGACAGGGTTTGTGCTCCGTGTTTTATTGATCCGTTTTTGGTGCATTTTCTGTGGGATTGGAGGGAGGGCGAGTAATTGGATGTTAGTGGTGCAGAAAGCACATCAGAAAAACACCACACAGATTGACATGTTAATTTTCTGGAGGCGCTTTCTGCACCACTAATGCAGCAGTAAATAAATAATAGTAGTGTCTAAACAGTAGACTGAAAAATCACATTTACTTTGCTGGAAGATGATTTGACTGATCCGTTTTTTGGTAAAGAAATAAAATGCAGCACCAAAACGCATCAGAATGGTTCAGTGTGAACATAGCCCAAGAGATAACACAAAAAAATTCAGAACGTCTCTTATCACAAGGTGTGTTATTTACCTGTAATGTTTCTTTTAGCACCAGTAGCCCATCATTGGACTCAAGCTCGGCAGATCCCCCACTCAGTAGATAATGTGTTGCTAATCAGAGTTTATATACATAACCTGGTGTGGACGAGTGGGGGTTGGGTGCTCTTTCAGCTTTGCTGCATTGGCAAATATAAAAACTTTGTGCACCTAGTAATCTAAGGCTGGCTTCACACCACGGCAGAGTCCGGTCCGGGGCTGTCCGGTGTAAACCAGACAGCCCGGACCGGATTTTGGCCCCATAGTATCCTATGGGGCCGGATGGCAGCTCCCTGCCATCCAGTTTCCATCTCTCAGGCAGAATCCGGGAGAAATAGGATTTTTCTCACTGTACCCAAAAACGTTGCTTGTAAAGTTTGTGTCCGAAGAGAAAAATCTCCCCAAATTGCCGTATCCCGGATTCTCCCGGATCCGGGAACCGGACACCTGCGGCTGCACGCCGCTGTTTCAAGACTGCAGCTAGCTTCCTGCGAGCGGTGGTCCCGATTAATCAGCTGCGGCAGCTCCGTCCGGCAGCACACTGGACTGGAGGGCATATTAGCCCTCCGGTTCTGTGTGCTGATCCGGTCCGGGGCTGTCAGGGTCATCCCTGACAGCCCCAGATCGGATCTTACCGTGGTGTGAAGCCAGCCTAAGTGATGCATCGTTGGATTCAGGATATCTTTGCCTACATCATGCTGCTCTCAGATGAAGTACCAAAAATCTGCTGACAGATTCCCTTTAAATCCACATTGCCCAACCATACAGGCTCAGCAGGACACTATGTTCGAAGGCCTGTCCAGGCTATAGTACAAAGGGTAATGCTTTCCTTTGCAGCTGTTATGTTTATGTACAAAATGAAGCCCAAACCCTGGGCATGTGCATGCGTTTCACAATCAGTAATAAAATACAACTGGTATTACAAAAGAACAGCAGAGAGAAGCATGCTAAACTCATTGCTTATCTTGGTTTTAGTTTCCACTGATGCCCTTGATATATTATGTTTTTCTTATTTGTCCCCACCTCTACACTGGCCCCTAATTTCCGGAACCAGAAGATCTAAATTGCAGGTTTATGTAGCACAAGTCATTTTTAAATATTTATGAATAAAAAAAATGTTTTTTAAATGAACAAAATCTCCTTTGTTTTGTTGATTCTGTCCCATGTTCAGCGTCAGGAGACATCACGAGAAAGTACAGAAAGGGGGGATGGGACGACAGAAGAATGCGAGAATGAGCAGCATTTCTGGTCTTGTGATATATACATATATATATTGTATATACAGAGGAATACAATGAGGATTTGTCCTTCTGTATATTAAATTGTGTGACATTTAGGCCTCATTCAGACATTCACTTTTCACATGTCTATCCAGATATATTTTTTTGTTAAAGGAAAACTGTCAGATCAAAAATCCATAGGTCACTGCTATCATTTTCTAATTCCTCACTCTAAACTCTCTCTATTTATGTATTTATGTTTCTCTCCTATTGTCTGTAAACTTCAAATAAAGAGAATCATTCCATTTGTCAATCACAGTGGATGATTCACTTAGTTCTCTGCTGTCCCCTCCCCATAGGATGAATATGCATGTCACATATTCATATCACCTCACTGCACAGGACATCACTGGGGGTGGGGCTGTATTCTCTTCTCTGCTCCTGTGTTTACAGCATCACGAGAGGTCAAATACAACACAGAAACTTTAACAGCAGGGATACCTGCTTAGAGAAACAAATGTAGTCTAGATAAGTCAAGATCTGCAATAGCTCTCTTCCTCCGTGCCCTCATTAGAACACAAGCTCCTATGGAATTGAAACTACACTGCACTGAGAGCATAGGGAGGAGGGAATGCATAATTACATGTCAGTTTATACAGTATGCGGACTATTCCTATTTGATTATAATGGAGAGGACCAATCCAGGAGCTCACTGCAGTGTGTGACAATGCTGATAACATCTAGGGTGCAATGGGTCTAAACCATCTGTAGGATATGCATGTGCAGTGTAAGAACAGCTCACCTTAGTCAGTTGCGAGGCCCACAACTGGTATATGCACGTCACAGCTACAGCAGGATCCTCCACCACATGGATGGTCCTTTGTAATCTCCAAAAATGTACAGAATGTTTCTGATCCATGCTGCTGTTCAATAAGAAGACTTCCTACACGTTTTGAGATCCTCCGGATCTCTTCCTCAGGGATGCATACAACAGAGCCATACTCTGTTGTACGCATCCCTGAGGAAGAGATCAGCATCTCGAAAAACGTAGGAATAAAGATCCACTATTTAAAGCACAGAGGAAGTCTTGTTATGGAACAGCAGCGCGGATCAGAAACTCTGTCCATTAATGCTGATAACAAGGAAACTACAAACGGTACAATAATGATTTTACATGTTTTTAAAAGGTCTGCCCAGGCCCTATTAAAGGGTAATATTAATATCATACTGAAAAATGGCCTGACAGTGTCCCTTTAAAGGCTTTAATTTTAAATTTTTTTAAACACAATTATTGATCAAAATCAACTTGACAAGTCTATAAATCTAGGAGTCTCAAAGACATCACACAGAGGGCATCAATGTGTCGATCTGTGTTCTTTTTATACCGCAAGACAAAATATATAGACGACTGAATGAGGCCTTCATGTATGATGCCGATCGACAAAAACCAACAAAAGCAGCTAACCGATCGAGACAGCAACAAGACTGTGCGAGAAGCGGGAATGTGTGGAGATCAGATCTTCTGCCATCTCCGGATGCAGGTAAAACCTAAACAGAAAAAAAAGGAGATTGTGAGATATATGGAAATAAAAAATAAAGGAGTCTTTTATATCTGGGGGTCTGAAGTAGTTGCTCTGATCAGCCCAGAGACAGTCTTTGGTGTCGGAAGCCTTCATAAATGACCAGGAGGCACAAAACAGTTTAAGAAATGCCATAAAAGCGGATTTACTTTTTTATTTCATAAATCAGCTGTGTGAAAATAAGAAACTTTGTAATATCTCTGATCAGAGGAATCTGCCTCTTTCTCATTCTCCATTGATCTTTTACTTTCAATCCATGGGTAAAGTATTCAGTGAAGATAGAGGAGATGGGGCTTGTAAAATTCTAAACATGCAAAAGGGAGTAGGGAGGAGCTGAAGACAGACATTCTGCTGCCAGTTCTCATGAAATAAAAGTTACACTAAGGGTATGTGCCCACTGGAAGTTTTAAAGTCGGTTTATCAGCGAAAAACGTCGACGTTTTATCATAGGTTTTATGTTAATTTATGTTAATCCTAACCAGCGGTTGGCTTAACATGGTAGTCAATGGATTTTAGAAAACGCTGTGCACATTAGAACGTTTTTGTTTGTCTCCTTTCCACTTTCTTCACCGGTTTTCCACCGGTTTTCAAAGATAGAGCAGGTGAATTCTTTTGAGCGTTTTTCCAGCGGTTCCAGCTTACAAGTGCACAAAAAACAGTCTTAAAAACGTCCAGAAAAACCGCCAGAAAACCGCCGATAAAACGCTGTACAAACGCTATAAAACCGCTCAAAAAACAATGGACACTGCTGAGGTCAGAAAACTCAGTTTCTGCCATTCTCCACTGGTTTTCTGACGGTCAGCAAAGATGCAGAACCGTCCAATGGGCACATACCCTAAGGGTGGAAACACACTCCTGCTTACATGCGAGTCTCTCCAATAAGACTCGGATCAGTGACCCTGAACGGCCTCTCCCTTCAGGGTCAAAGATCCAAGTCTCGTCCAATAGACTCGCATGTGAGGCCAGTTTCACACCACGGTTAAATCCGATCCGGGGCTGTCCGGGGTGAACCTGACAGCCCCGGACCCAATTTGCAATCAGAATTGGAGGGCTAATAAGCCCTCCGGTCCTGCTTGTAGCCGGATTCAGCCGAGTGAAGCTTCCCCTGCGAAATGGTGCTGAACCGCTTCACAGGGGACAGCTCCCTGGTGGTGAAGTTTAGTGTAGCTCACGCTGAACTTCAGCCACAGGTGTCCAGTTCCTGGATCCTCCCGAATCAGGCCAATCCGGCCATATAGACTCCCATGTTAGGGAGTGCCGGATTGTCCCGATCTGGAAGGATCCAATTTGGGCAGATTTTTCGTCCCGGACACAAAAATGCTACAAGCAACATTTTTGTGTCCGGGAGAAAGATCTGAATACACCCAAATCCTCCCGTACAGATACAGACCAGATGGCAGATAGGGCCGAAATCTTATCTGCGGCTGTCTGGTTCACAACGGACAACCCCGGATCGGATTTAACCATGGTGTGAAACCAGCCTAAGTAGGATAGTGTGTTTCTACCCTAACTCTTCTATAGTTAAAGTGTAACTGTCGCTCCTGGAGAACTTGCAGCAAGGTCTCCATCTGTCTTTAGCTCCTCTTTACACAATCTTAGTTGTCATTTCCTCTCAGTAATGTGAAATCCTGTCTTCACTTAATATAGATAGATATTACCTCTGAATTGAGAGATAAAGATCAGTTAAGAGAAAGAAGCCGATTTCTGTGTCGAAATATCTCACAATGTTGCTAATTTTCACGTGTCCTAGTGATTTATAAAATGAAAATTATGCATATTCTTTACAGATAACTTACAACAGCTCCAGTATTTTATTTTTTTAGACCCCATACACTTCAGTTGGCTGTTGGCCCAATGATGGTTCCAGAGGCAGTTCGCTTGGCCATCGGCTCCGTATACTGGAACACTTGCTCAGGCAATCATGATGTAGTGTAAAATGCTAATATATACATTGAGATCCTGTATACAGAGTGGCGGAGAGCCACACAGCCACTATGTGTTCCATGAGTCAGGGGGACCTGGTGCCAGCACCTGCTCCCCACCCCGTCCATCATCGCTATTTCAACTGTATCAGCATCACACATGCAAATACATTTTAAAACCATGAGGAAAGAGGGATCACTCCGTTCCCTCCATCATTTTCCCTAAACATCTGAGATTTAACGTCTCAGTGGAGTGGGTGTGATGACATCATTACTTTGTGCCTGCTGTGCGGAGTTGCAGAATGCTTGCACGAAGATCGAATTAACGGGGGACCAAGGGAAGTTTTTTTTTTTTTTTAAATCAGGTCAGTATACTGGTGGACAAAAGGCTATGGGGTTTGCATAATACAATATGGAGTACATCATCATATATGGATCACTTGGATAGGTGGGGTGAATGGTACTTCATGGAGGAGTATACAGTGCACTAAACCACGGGTCCCCAACCTTTTTTGCACCGGGGACCGGCTTCATGCAAAACCATTTTTCCGGGGCCCGGCAGGGCGGGGCTTTGAAGAAGGGGTCGGGTTTAGTACCCTGTTTCACCGAAAGATGCATTACATCTTATTTTCAGGGGATGTCTTATTTTTCTATCCCCAATATGGTATCCCCATCATCCCTTTGCAGCCAACAATATCCCCATCATCCCCTTGCAGCTCGCAATATTCCTAACAGCCCTCCATGTAATATAATGCAGCCTCACAGCCTTTCATATAGTATAATGCAGTATCACACCCCTCTATAAAGTATAATACAGCCTCATATCCATTCATATAATATAATGCAGCCTCATATCCCTCCATATAATATAATGCAGCATCACAGCTCTTCATAGTTTAATGCAGTGTCACATCCCTCCATCTTATACATAAAACCCGAAGGCCACTTCCGCCCAAAATCCGCTCAACTTCCGTGATGGCCTCCCTCCTGTGTCAAACACCGGAACCGGAAGCACCAGACCCACAGAGCCCAGAGCCCCAGCCACCGGCCTTGCACAGAGCCCCGTCTGCGCCCACCCACATCCGGCCCACAGCCCTGCAGCTCACCGCCCACTCTCCATCAGGGACCGCCATGCCGCCACTGGGTCCGCACACAGCCTGGTGTGCGCCCATCAACATGAGGGAACCGGCCCGGACCGGCCCACACTCCGGTGTGCGGCCTCCGCCGGCAACGCTCCCCCGCCACCTCGGGGGGCCACACAACCTCTGGGGGTACCCCGCGCGCTGGAGAGGAGGGAGGGTGGGACTTTCTGTCCTGCAGCTCTGCCCGCCCCTCCTCTCCTCCTACACCCGACGCGCGGCGCGGTGAGTCTGCCCTCCAGCCTCCGCCTCAGCCTGTGCCCGCTGCAGCCTGTGCCCCCTCCAGCCTGTGTCCCCTCCAGCCTGTGCCCCCTCCAGCCTGTGCCCCCTCAAGCCTGTGCCCCCTCCAGCCTGTGCCCTGTGCCCCCTCCAGCCTGTGCCCTGTGCCCCCTCCAGCCTGTGCCCTGTGCTCCCTCCAGCCTGTGCCCTCTGCCCCCTTCAGCCTGTACCCCCTTCAGCCTGTGCCCCCTTCAGCCTGTGCCCCCTCCAGCCTGTCCTCCCTTTAGCCTCTGCCCCCTCCAGCCTGTGCCCTGTGCCCCCTCCAGCCTGTGCCCCCTCCTGCCTGTGCCCCCGCCTGCCTCTGCCCCCTCCAGCCTGTGCCCCTTCCAGCCTGTGCCCCCTCCAGCCTGTGCCCCCTCCAGCCTGTGCCCCCTCCAGCCTGTGCCCCCTCCAGCTGTCCTCTGCCCCCTCCAGCCGTCCTCTGCCCCCTCCAGCCGTCCTCTGCCCCCTCCAGCCGTCCTCTGCCCTCTCCAGCCGTCCTCTGCCCCCTCCAGCCGTCCTCTGCCCCCTCCACCCTCCAGCCGTCCTCTGCCCACTCCACCCTCCAGCCGTCCTCTGCCCACTCCACCCTCCAGCCGTCCTCTGCCCCCTCCAGCCGTCCTCTGCCCCCTCCAGCCGTCCTCTGCCCCCTCCAGCCGTCCTCTGCCTCCTCCACCCTCCAGCCGTCCTCTGCCTCCTCCACCCTCCAGCCGTCCTCTGCCCCCTACAGCCGTCCCCTGCCTCCTCCAGCCGTCCCCTGCCCCCTCCAGCCTGTGCCCCTTCCAGCCTGTGCCCCCTCCAGCCTGTGCCCCTTCCAGCCTGTGCCCCTTCCAGCCTGTGCCCCTTCCAGCCTGTGCCCCCTCCAGCCTGTGCCCCTTCCAGCCTGTGCCCCCTCCATCCTGTGCCCCCTCCAGCCTGTGCCCTGTGCCCCCTCTAGCCTGTGCCCTGTGCCCCCTCCAGCATGTGCCCTGTGCTCCCTCCAGCCTGTGCCCTCTGCCCCCTTCAGCCTGTACCCCCTTCAGCCTGTGCCCCCTTCAGCCTGTGCCCCCTCCAGCCTGTCCTCCCTTTAGCCTCTGCCCCCTCCAGCCTCTGCCCCCTCCAGCCTGTGCCCTGTGCCCCCTCCAGCCTGTGCCCCCGCCTGCCTCTGCCCCCTCCAGCCTGTGCCCCTTCCAGCCTGTGCCCCCTCCAGCCTGTGCCCCCTCCAGCCTGTGCCCCTTCCAGCCTGTGCCCCTTCCAGCCTGTGCCCCCTCCAGCCTGTGCCCCTTCCAGCCTGTGCCCCTTCCAGCCTGTGCCCTTTGCCCCCTCCAGCCTGTGCCCTGTGCCCCCTCCAGCCTGTGCCCTGTGCTCCCTCCAGCCTGTGCCCTGTGCCCCCTCCAGCCTGTGCCCTGTGCTCCCTCCAGCCTGTGCCCTGTGCTCCCTCCAGCCTGTGCCCTCTGCCCCCTTCAGCCTGTACCCCCTTCAGCCTGTGCCCCCTTCAGCCTGTGCCCCCTCCAGCCTGTCCTCCCTTTAGCCTCTGCCCCCTCCAGCCTCTGCCCCCTCCAGCCTGTGCCCCCTCCTGCCTCTGCCCCCGCCTGCCTCTGCCCCCTCCAGCCTGTGCCCCCTCCAGCCTGTGCCCCCTCCAGCCTGTGCCCCTTCCAGCCTGTGCCCCCTCCAGCCTGTGCCCCCTCCAGCCTGTGCCCCTTCCAGCCTGTGCCCCCTCCAGCCTGTGCCCCCTCCACCCTGTGCCCCCTCCACCCTGTGCCCCCTCCAGCCTCCAGCTGTCCTCTGCCCCCTCCAGCCGTCCTCTGACCCCTCCAGCCGTCCTCTGACCCCTCCAGCCGTCCTCTGCCCTCTCCAGCCGTCCTCTGCCCCCTCCAGCCGTCCTCTGCCCCCTCCAGCCGTCCTCTGCCCTCTCCAGCCGTCCTCTGCCCCCTCCAGCCGTCCTCTGCCCCCTCCACCCTCCAGCCGTCCTCTGCCCCCTCCAGCCGTCCTCTGCCCCCTCCACCCTCCAGCCGTCCTCTGCCCCCTCCACCCTCCAGCCGTCCTCTGCCCCCTCCACCCTCCAGCCGTCCTCTGCCCCCTCCACCCTCCAGCCGTCCTCTGCCCCCTCCAGCCGTCCTCTGCCCCCTCCAGCCGTCCTCTGCCCCCTCCAGCCGTCCTCTGCCCCCTCCAGCCGTCCTCTGCCCCCTCTAGCCGTCCCCTGCCCCCTCCAGCCGTCCCCTGCCCTCTCCAGTCGTCCGGGGGTGGCCACATGTTGACTCAGGATCCAGGCGCCGGAGAAGACGCAGGGTCGGTGGTAAGTATAGTGGTATGTGTGTGTGTTGTCTGTGCGTGTGTGTGTGTTGTATGTATGTGCCACTCTGCCCACGGCGCTGCGCTGACCACTCTGCCCACGCCGCTGCGCTGACCACTCTGCCCACGCCGCTGCGCTGACCACACTGCCCACGCCGCTGCGCTGACCACTCTGCCCACGCCGCTGCGCTCACCACTCTGCCCACGCCGCTGCGCTGACCAATCTCACCGCACTCACTGCTAACCACTGAGCCACCGCGCACAGTGCTAGCCATTGAGCCACCATATACTCTGCTACCCACAGAGCCGCCTGTATACACACAATTAATTTCACCGCACTACCCTAACTATTCGTAAATAAACTATATATGGATTCTAGACTACCCGATTCTTTAGAATCGGGCTGCCATCTAGTATATATATATATATATATATATATATATATATATACACCGTATATACTCGTGTATAAGCCGACCCGTGTATAAGCTGACCCCCCTAATTTTGCCCCCAAAACCTGGGAAAACCTATTGACTCGTGTATAAGCCGAGGGTGGACCCCAGCACAAGTATACAGCCCCCCAGTGGTAGTATACAGCAGCCCCAGAGGTATATACAGCAGCCCCAGTGGTAGTATACAGAAGCCCCAGAGGTATATACAGCAGCCCCAGAGGTAGTATACAGCACCCCCAGAGGTATATACAGCAGCCCCAGTGGTAGTATACAGAAGCCCCAGAGGTATATACAGCAGCCCCAGTGGTAGTATACAGCAGCAACCCCAGTGGTAGTATACAGCAGCCCCAGAGGTAGTATACAGCAGCCCCCCCAGTGGTAGTATACAGCAGCCCCCCCAGTGGTAGTATACAGCAGCCCCCCCAGTGGTAGTATACAGCAGCAGCCCCATTGGTAGTTTACAGCAGCAGCCCCAGTGGTATATACAGGCCCCCCCCCCATCAGTATACAGGGCCCCCCCTTACTGCAGCAATCATGTAAAGGAAGAGATTATTATACTTATCCCTGCCGCTGTCCCGCCGCCGCCATCGCGCTCCTCCGTCTTCTGGCTTCCTCCTCTGGCGCGCAGACAATGACGTCATTGCCTGCGCCCACCGGAGGAAGCCGGATGAAGACGGAGGAGCGCGATGGCGGCGGCGGGACAAAGGCAGGGATAAGTATAGTAATCTCTTCCTATAAGGGATAAGTATAGTAATATATATATATATATATATATATATATATATATATATATATATATATATATATATATATATATATATATATATATATACACACACACACACACATACATACACATACACACATACACACACACTTGTGGCCAAAAGTATTGACACCCCTGCAATTCTGTCAGACAATACTCAGTTTCTTCCTGAAAATGATTGCAATCACAAATTCTTTGGTATTATTATCTTCATTTAATTTGTCTTCAATGAAAAAACACAAAAAGAATTGTCCTAAAGCCAAGTTGGATATAATTCCACACCAAACATAAAAAAGGGGGTGGACAAAAGTATTGGCACTGTTAGAAAAATCATGTGATGCTTCTCTAATTTGTGTAATTAACAGCACCTGTAACTTACCTGTGGCACCTAACAGGTGTTGGCAATAACTAAATCACACATGCAGCCAGTTGACATGGATTCAAGTTGCCTCAACCTCTGTCCTGTGTCCTTGTGTGTACCACATTGAGCATGGAGAAAAGAAAGAAGACGAAAGAACTGTCTGAGGACTTGAGAAACCAAATTGTGAGGAAGCATGAGCACTCTCAAGGCTACAAGTCCATCTCCAAAGACCTGAATGTTCCTGTGTCTAAGTTTAAAGCCCATGGCACTGTGGCTAACCTCCCTAGATGTGGACGGAAAAGAAAAATTGACAAGAGATTTCAACGCAAGATTGTGCGGATGGTGGATAAAGAACCTCGACTAACACCCAAACAAGTTCAAACTGCCCTGCAGTCAGAGGGTACATCAGTGTCAGCCCGTACTATCCGACGGCGTCTGAATGAAAAGGGACTGTATGGTAGGATACCCAGGAAGACCCCACTTCTTACCCAGAGACATAAAAAAGCCAGGCTGGAGTTTGCCAAAACTTACATGAGAAAGCCTAAAATGTTTTGGAAGAATGTTCTGTGGTCAGATGAGACAAAAGAGAGCTTTTTAGGCAAAGGCATCAACATAGAGTTTACAGGAGAAAAAAAAAAAAAGAGGCATTCAAAGAAAAGAACACGGTCCCTACAGTCAAACATGGCGGAGGTTCCCTGATGTTTTGGGGTTGCTTTGCTGCCTCTGGGACTGGACTGCTTGACCGTGTGCATGGCATTATGAAGTCTGAAGACTACCAACAAATTTTGCAGCATAATGTAGGGCCCAGTGTGAGAAAGCTGGGTCTCCCTCAGAGGTCATGGGTCTTCTAGCAGGACAATGACCCAAAACACACTTCAAAAAGCACTAGAAAATGGTTTGAGAGAAAGCACTGGAGACTTCTAAGGTGGCCAGCAATGAGTCCAGACCTGAATCCCATAGAACACCTGTGGAGAGATCTAAAAATGGCAGTTTGGAGAAGGCACCCTTCAAATATCAGGGACCTGGAGCAGTTTGCCAAAGAAGAATGGTCTAAAATTCCAGCAGAGCATTGTAAGAAACTCATTGATGGTTACCGGAAGCGGTTGATCGCAGTTATTTTAGCTAAAGGTTGTGCAACCAAGTATTAGGCTGAGGGTGCCAATATTTTTGTCTGGCCCATTTTTGGAGTTTTGTGTGAAATGATCAATGTTCTGCAATAAGCCCCTGTACCTTGTGCAACCCCTATCCCGTTGTAGATTGTAAGCTCTTTTGAGCAGGGTCACCTTCATTTCTTGCTTTATTTATTGTATTTTCTTTTTTACATTGATTCTATGCCTTTTGTTTTGTATCCAATTACTGTACTGTATTTGTTCTCTACTGTAATTACTTACTGTATTATATTTTCTGTACTCTAACCCTACATTGTAAAGTGCTGCGGAATATGTTGGTGCTACATAAAGCTTTATTATTATTATTATTGTTTTGCTTCATTCTCTTTTGTGTTTTTTCATTGTAGACAAATTAAATGAAGATAATAATACCAAAGAATTTATGATAATACTCAGTTTCTTCCTGAAAATGATTGCAATCTGACAGGGGTGTCAATACTTTTGGCCACAACTGTATATATAAAACTTGCAGTCAGTGTGCGCACAGCTACCTGGACACATTTCAGTGAATGCAGACAGAGAAGCCACAGCTCATATAACAGTGTGGGCTGGAATCCTGGGATTGATGTCTTCGGGCACAGACAATATTATTTCATTAGTCCAAGTCACCCAGTTCTAAGGGTGGGTTTACACGTGTCAATATCGTTGCGATATTGCAATTCAATGGCGCGGGAGCGCGCATTTAGTGCACGTTTCTCCCGCATCGCATCGGAGGGTTACACGTTGCGATTTCTGAATCCAACGTCAGTGCGATGTCTACGCCCCCCAACCCAGGAACGACCATTTAACATGGGAGTGAATGGGTGACGTTGAACTTCACATTGTAGTTGGGCTGTCACACAGCACGATCCGGCTCCAATCTCCATTCAATATCGGAGCATTGAATAGCACGCTCATTCAATCCCCGATATCGCATTGACATCGTTCCTGCATCGTATTGGACGTTCACACCATACAACGCAGGAACGATATCGGCTCCAACGATCGGACCACGTGACTTTTCATTGAAATTGGATGCAGATATCGCAACGTGTAAACCCACCTTCAATGTCCTGCAGACAGTGATCAGAGCATTGTCTCTTCTCCACTCTCAGCACAGCCTGGTGGCCATCACTTGTAATGCATTACATAAAAAGATCACTATTGAAACATCTCCCTGTGCTTACACTTCAAAGCAGGTAGTGCCATTGGGGACTCTATTTACCTACATTTGGGCCTATGACTTATTTTTCCTATTGCTATTGCACTGTTTGGCTCTGTGTGTCACCCATTCTATTCTAATGTGATCTGCGGCCATACATCAGCCAGAGGAGCTCAGAAAAAGACAGAAAAGTAAAAGCCTCTAGTGAGATCATCAGAACAATCTCACTGGTTACATTAACTCTTTCTACAGCTAAAAATATACAAAGTAAGGCTGGCTTCATACCACGGTAAGGTCTGATCCGGGGCTGTCCGGTGTAAACCAGACAGCCCCGGACCGGATTTTGGCCCCATAGTATCCTATGGGGCCGGATAGATGCTGGATGGCAGCACTCTGCCATCCGGTTTCCATAACTCCGGAAGAATTCTGAGTTTTCTCACCGGAGACAAATCTCTCTAAATTGCCGTATCCCGAATTCTCCCGGATTCAGGGCAATATGGTGCTCCCTAACAGGGGAGCCTATGAGGCCGGATTGCCCGGTCTGGGAGGATCCGGGAACCGGACACCTGCACGCCACTGTTGTTTCAGGACCGCGGCTAGCTCCCTGCGAGTCACGGTCCTGATTCATCAGCAGCTGCGTCAGGCTGCACACCGGACCGGAGGGCATATTAGCCCTCCGGTTCTGTGTGCTGATCCGGTTCAGGGCTGTCAGGGTCATCTCTGACAGCCCCGGATCGGACCTTACCGTGGTGTGAACCAGCCTAAGGGTTCACTTACATCTGCAAAAAACAAACAAAAAAAAAAAAAAACAAGTGCCTAATTGTTTTTTTGCCTACCATCTTATACAATACATTTTTTGTATCCACTGCAATTACTTAACAATCATTTACAGTGTTCTGTGCTGCAGAATGGTGAGGTATCCGTAAACAGACAGCTATTTCTGTACATTTTATTGCTCTCACAATATATAGAGTCCTATGAAAAAGCAGGAGTTACACTATATGAGCTGTATATGTATCCCCTTTACCTCAACAGCAACCCTTACCATCAGCAGTGTGCTTGACCCCAGCAGCCCTCCTTACACCAGCAGCATCCCTCTGTCAGCAGCACCCCCTTTACCCCAGAAGCACCTCTTACCCAAGCAGTGCCCCTCTCCATTAGCAGCCCCCCCCTTTATCCCAGCAGTGCCTCGCTCCATCAGCAGCCCCCCCTTTATCCCAGCAGTGCCTCGCTCCATCAGCAGCCCCCCCTTTATCCCATCAGTGCTTCGCTCCATCAGCAGACCCCCCTTTATCCCAGCAGTGCCTCGCTCCATCAGCAGCCCCCCTTTATCCCATCAGTGCTTCGCTCCATCAGCAGCCCCCCCTTTATCCCAGCAGTGCCTCGCTCCATCAGCAGCCCCCCCTTTATCCCAGCAGTGCTTCGCTCCATCAGCAGCCCCCCCTTTATCCCAGCAGTGCCTCGCTCCATCAGCAGCCCCCCCTTTATCCCAGCAGTGCCTCGCTCCATCAGCAGCCCCCCCTTTATCCCAGCAGTGCCTCGCTCCATCAGCAGCCCCCCCTTTATCCCAGCAGTGCTTTGCTCCATCAGCAGACCCCCCTTTATCCCATCAGTGCCTCGCTCCATCAGCGGCCCCCCCTTTATCCCAGCAGTGCCTCGCTCCATCAGCGGCCCCCCCTTTATCCCAGCAGCACCCCTCTCCATCAGCGGCCCCCCCTTTATCCCAGCAGCACCCCTCTCCATCAGTGGCCCCCCCTTTATCCCAGCAGCACTCCTCTCCATCAGTGGCCCCCCTTTATCCCAGCAGCACTCCTCTCCATCAGTGGCCCCCCCTTTATCCCAGCAGTGCCTCGCTCCATCAGCAGCCCCCCCTTTATCCCAGCAGTGCCCCTCTCCATCAGCAGCCCCCCTTTATCCCAGCAGTGCCTCGCTCCATCAGCAGCCCCCCCTTTATCCCAGCAGTGCTTCGCTCCATCAGCAGACCCCCCTTTATCCCATCAGTGCCTCGCTCCATCAGCAGCCCCCCCTTTATCCCAGCAGTGCCTCGCTCCATCAGCAGCCCCCCCTTTATCCCAGCAGTGCCTCGCTCCATCAGCAGCCCCCCCTTTATCCCAGCAGTGCTTTGCTCCATCAGCAGACCCCCCTTTATCCCATCAGTGCCTCGCTCCATCAGCGGCCCCCCCTTTATCCCAGCAGTGCCTCGCTCCATCAGCGGCCCCCCCCTTTATCCCAGCAGCACCCCTCTCCATCAGCGGCCCCCCCTTTATCCCAGCAGCACCCCTCTCCATCAGTGGCCCCCCCTTTATCCCAGCAGCACTCCTCTCCATCAGTGGCCCCCCCTTTATCCCAGCAGTGCCTCGCTCCATCAGCGGCCCCCCTTTATCCCAGCAGCACCCCCCTCCATCAGCAGCCCCCCCTTTATCCCAGCAGCACCTCCCTCCATCAGCAGCCCCCCTTTCACCCCAGTAGTGTACCTCTCCATCAGCCTCTTTTACCCAGCAGCCCCATGCTTCTCCCAGCAGCCCTCTCCATCAGTGGCCCCACCTTTATCCTAGCAGCACCCCCCTCCATCAGCAGCCCCCCTTTATCCCAGCAGCACCCCCCTCCATCAGCAGCCCCCCTTTATCCCAGCAGCACCCCCCTCCATCAGCAGCCCCCCTTTCACCCCAGTAGTGTACCTCTCCATCAGCCTCTTTTACCCAGCCAGCAGCCCCATGCTTCTCCCAGCAGCCCCCCCTTACCCCTTTAACCCCCTTCCCCAAACAGCCCCACACTCTTACCCCTTTACCCCCCTTCCCCCAGCAGCTCCATCCCCCCCCTTACCCCAGCAGCGCCCAGGTCCCTGTCAGCAGACTGTGCACCAGTGAGGTCCAGATGTTCCTCCATTTCCAGGGGTTCCGGAGAGCGGAGCTCGGGGCGGGAATCAGTGTCTGCAGTTTCGCATTCAACAGGCGGAACCCTAGGAAGGCGGCTCCGGTGAGGAGGACCCCGGGGTGTGCCCCCTCCATGGAGCGGAGCAGGCGGCTGTGGATGGACGCTCTGCTGCTCGCTCCGTTCTCTTTTTCGAACCTTGTGTAACTTTCTTGTTATAACAGATAACACACCCGGCCCGCGCTCCGGGATTGGCTGTTACCCGCAGACCCCGCCCAGCTCGTCCCCATGGTGACGTCTCCCTCCCTGGTCTGGGAGCGCCCTGTATCCCTGTACACATGGCTCAGTGCGATGTCTGCGCCGCTATCTGCCCGCCCGGGGCTCAGCGTACACCGGCCCTGGGGGAGGAGGGGGTGGGGTATGGAGAGGGAGGGGAACAGGGGACAATGCTAAGGAGAAGGAGCTGCCGCTTGTGTAACCACTAGTCCCAGTTATACAACCAAATCACGTGTTGCGCCTGCGCCAATCCCGCCTCGTGTGAGGTATCACTGATGGCATCAGCGGGACGGAGGGGCCGCTAGAGTGACGTGTTTCCATGGTTACAGAGTGTTGACGTTCTATTATCCAAACTTGTCATCTTCGGAAAGGTGACATCAGGGACAGTCCAAATATGGGACCAGGGATAAAGTGACGTCAGTGACCCTCTGCCAAAGTAATTTCTTGTTCCCCATCTACAATTCCAGGACATAATCCGGGGTGCACAATTTTTTTTCTTAGCCCCTTTAAGGCCAGGAATTTTTAGTTTTTTCGCTAATATCTATCTGTTGCTCACTTCTTCCTAGAACCTTACCTCTTATTTTAGCCACACGAGGCCTGGCTTTATAGTTATTATTTGGGTTAAATACATTTATAATTGGATAGATCAGACTCTTATAAGTATGACGATACCAAATGTGTATTTTTTATTGTCTTTATTTTTGGTGGATGAAAAAGAGGAGATTGGAATTTATTTTTAACTTTGTTTAAAGGGATCCTGTCACCCCCAAAACACCTGTAAACCTATTAAAACCTGTCCCTAGAGCATATTAACACTATCCCTACACTCTTTTTACCTCCTAAATGCAGTAAGTGACATTGAATAAAAATGTTTTATAAGTACCTGATTAGTGATGATAATGAGTGACTATCTATTCATAGTCACTCATCAAGACTGCCCCTCTGCTTCATATCACGCCTATTCAGGCGTGATCGTCAGCCTAGATTCAAATTGCCGCCTCCCTGCCGTGCCCTGTCTCGTCCGAGGCTGCAGTGTGGCTGGTGACGCGATCCGCGTCATTCCCGGCGCCTGGTGACGTATTTAGACCGGCGCCGCGCTGTTAGCTTCAAAATGCGCACTGCGCATGCGCATTGGGCATGCGCAGTGCGCATTTTGAAGCTGACAGCGCGGCGCCGGTCTAAATACGTCACCAGGCGCCGGGAATGACGCGGATCGCGTCACCAGCCACACTGCAGCCTCGGACGAGACAGGGCACGGCAGGGAGGCGGCAATTTGAATCTAGGCTGACGATCACGCCTGAATAGGCGTGATATGAAGCAGAGGGGCAGTCTTGATGAGTGACTATGAATAGATAGTCACTCATTATCATCACTAATCAGGTACTTATAAAACGTTTTTATTCAATGTCACTTACTGCATTTAGGAGGTAAAAAGAGTGTAGGGATAGTGTTAATATGCTCTAGGGACATGTTTTAATAGGTTTACATTGTTTTGGGGGTGACAGGATCCCTTTAATGTTTCTAAAAACTGTTTCAGTCCATCTAGGATCCTGGAACCTCCGATCATTTGACGGTTTGTTCTGAATTAGATATAACTACGGTGCCGGTCTCCTATGAAGCCCGTGGCTAGGCATCATGTAAGTAACAGCCACAGGACCTTCAGCTCACCTTAACCCCCGTAAGGACTGAGCAATTTTTTGTTTTTGTTGTATTATTGGCCATCTTCACACACATGCATTTTTTTGACCATCTCTGCGTTTTTGGGCTGTTAAAAAAAACGCAGGTGCGTTAACGCAGGGTGCATTTGAGTGTAGCTGCGTTTTTCAGCTCCATTTGCGTTTTTTACCCCTAGTCCAAAAAACGCTGCATGCAGCGTTTTTGGGTGCTGTAAAAAACGCATGTGCGTTTTTACATGGGGCCCTATGGTAAACGCATGCAAAAACGCATGGTACATTAGTACCTTTTAGTGCCATTCAAAAACGCATGCGTTTCCCATAGGGGCCCATGTTAAAAAAACACATGCATTTTTGAAAAAACGCACATGCGTTTTTTTAACATGGGGGCCCTATGGGAAACACATGCGTTTTTAAAAGGCACATTTATGCACCCTGCGTTAACGCTTGCGTTTTTGCCTGCGTTTTTGGTGAAAAAATGACTAAGTCCAAAAACGTGGCAAATCCTTTCAGACACACAAGGGACATTTTTTAGCACTCTTAAAAAAATGCAAGTGCTTTTAAGAGTGCTAAAAAAAACGCAAATTGTGTGTGAACATAGCCATTATTATTAATTTATTTATAAAGCACTATTGACAGGGCCGGTTTTAGGCAAAGTGGGGCCCTAGGCAAAAGGTTAAAGTGGCCCTAATTGCTCAGGCCCCTTTCACATCTAACGCTTTGCTGCATTTTGCTCAACTTGCATTTCCATGCGTTTTTACCACAAAAACGCATCAAAACGCATGCGTTTTTGTTCCCATTGATTTTAATGGAAACACATGCAAAAACGCATGTAAAAACGCATGTGCGTTTTCAAAAACCGAAAACGCATGCGTTTTTGCCAACGCTGCCCAAAACATCGGGGAAGACGTTTTGGGCTGCGTTCGCAAAAATGCATGCGTTTTGCGTTTTTGAAAACGCACATGCGTTTTTACATGCGTTCCCATTGATATCAATGGGGGGAAAAACGCTAGCGTTTTTAATGCGTTTTTAGCGGTAAAAACGGCTAGAAAGGCAAATTTAGCAAAATGCACACCAACCTTAGATGTGGAACAGGCCGTAGCTATATGGTAAGAGTGACTTCATAAGTTGATTATCTAGGTCAGAATAAGAACATACTGAACATCATTTTTATTTCAATCATAAAAAAAACAAAACAGAAATTTGCAAAAAAAAAAATATTTTTTTTTTATTTTCCGAGACCCATGATGTTTTAATTTTTGAAGATACATAGATATGTGAGGGCTTACTTTATGTGTCCAGAGCTGACATTTTTACTGATATTATTTTGAGTCAGATACATTTTGATCGCCTTTTATTGCATTTTATTGTAACAATGTGGTGGCCTAAAAAACATAATTCTGGTGTTTTTATTTTTTTTCCATTACGCCATTTACCAATTGGATTAATTTACTTCATATATTGATAGCTTAGATTCTTACGAACGCAGCGATACCAAATATGTGTATTTTTACATTTTTTTCACTGTTTTATTGCTATTTTCAGTTCAGCTCCTTTGGGGGCCCCTAAGAGAGTGGGGGCCCTAGGCAACTGCCCAGTCTGCCCCCCCCTAACGCCGGCCCTGACTATTGATTGCATGGTGCTGTACATGAGAAAGGGTTACATACAAACAAGTTAAAAATACAGTGAACAAACTAACAGTGACATCAAATAATAAGGCTTCAGGGCACTAAGTGGCAATATCAACCGTCATGCTCCAGGCGGATTGCCCTGTAGGCAGATTCTTCCCCTGGTGGTGTTAATCCACAGCACAAGCAGTAACAGATATATAAAGAAAGAGGCAGCACTCACCAGTATTGTGCAGCAGTGGTCTCTTTAATCCAGTATGTTCAAGGATTCATGACAGGGTGCAGGGAGGTGACCACGGAGGGCATACGACGACGCCGTTTCGCAAAAAATTGTTTCTACGGGTCCGGACCCGTAGAAGCAATTTTTTGCGAAACGGCGTCGTCGTCTGCCCTCCGTGGTCACCTCCCTGCACCCTGTCATGAATCCTTGAACATACTGGATTAAAGAGACCACTGCTGCACAATACTGGTGAGTGCTGCCTCTTTCTTTATATAAACTAACAGTGACAGACCGATACAGAGGGGAGAGAAGACCCTGCCCTTGCAGGCTTATATTCTACAGGGCAATGGGGAGAAAGACAGTAGGTTGGGTCTGTTCTGGTGGTGGTGGAGCGCCAGGTCCAGTGGTTGTGAGGTGGCACCGTGGTCATTGCAGTCTGTTATCTTGTCTGAAGAGATGGGTTTTCAGGTTCCGCATGAAGGTTCCGAGTATAGTCAACAGTCAGGTGTTTTGGGGTGCAGAATTCCAGAGAATGGGGGATGCTTGGGCAAAGTCTTGCAGGCGGTTAGATGAGGAACATACATGTGTGGAGGAAAGGAGGAGATCTTGGGAGGATTGAAGATTATGGATGATATCGGGAGATTAGTTCAGAGATACATGGGGGTGACAGACTGTGGATGGCTTTGTAAATCAATGTTAGTAGTTTGAATTGTATACGATGGTGAATTGGGAACCAGTGGAGGGATTTGTAGAGGGGAGAAGTGGAGGAATAGCGAGGAGAGAGGTGGGTTAGTTGGGCAGCAGAGTTAAGGACAGATTGGAGAGGTGCAAGAGTGTTAGCAGGGAGGCCACAGAGGAGGAGGTGGAAGTAGTCAAGACAGGAGATGATGAGGGCATGCACTAGTAGTTTAGTAGATTGAGGCTTGAGGAAGGGACAGATTCTGGAAATATTTTTGAGTTGGAGGCAGCAGGAGGTTGCCAAAGCTTGAATGTGCGGTTTGAAGGATTAGGCAGAGTCAAGAGTTACTCCGAGGCAGCGGACTTCAGGTACAGGGCAAAGTGTGTTGTCATTTATTGTGATAGACAGATCAGGTAAGGAAGGTGTGTGAGATGGGGGAAAGATGATGAGTTCAGTTTTGTCTATGTTTAATTTAAGGAAGCGAGAGAACAAGAAGGAGGATATGGCTGATAGACACTCTGGGATTCTGGACAGCAGAGAGGTGACGTCTGGGCCAAAGAGATAGAACTGAGTGTCATCAGTGTACAGGTGGTAGTGGAATCCATGGGACTTTATGAGTTGTCCTAGGCCAAGGGTATAGATGGAGAAAAGAAGGGGTCCCAGGACAGAGCCTTGAGAGAACCCAACAGAGAGGGGATGGGGTGAGGAGGTAGTGTTCATTTTTCCTTCCCTTTCTTCCAAGGGCTGTAACCATTTTTATTTTCCAGCTGATAAAGCCACATGAGAGCTTGATTTTTGAGGGACGACTTATACTTTTGATTGACATCATTCGTGTTATCATACGGTTTACTGGGAAATGGGAAAATAATTCAAAGTGAAGTGACATTGTCAAAAAAAAGTGCACTGCCACAATTGTTTTTGGGTCTTATTTTCTCTGTGTTTATTCTGCAGTAAAAATTACCTGTAAATATGATTGATATCATTGCCGTACAAAGGATCAAAACTAGGGGGGCAGCAAGTCATGGTCGTTCAGGTTGTAAAATAGCTCCCATCACTGGTACATAGCACCCGCATCACTATACATAGCCCCCACCCATCACTGGTATATTGCCCCCATCACTGGTATATAGCCCCCAATCCTGGTAATCTTGGTATATAGCCCCATCACTGGTATATAGCACCCCCATCACTGGTATGTTACCCCCCATCACTGGTATATAGCCCCCCATCCCTGGTATATAACCACATCTCCTGGTAATCCTGGTATATAACCCCCATCACTGGTATATAAGCCCCCATCACTGGTATAGCACACCCATCACCGGTATATAACACCCCATCAGTCTGCATAGCCCCTCATCACTGGTATATTGCCCCCATCACTGATATATGGCCCCACATTCTGGTATATAGCCCCCATCACTGGTATATAGTCCCCCACACTGGTATAGCACCCCCATCACTGGTATATAGCGCCCCATCAGTGTACATAGCCCCTCATCACTGCTATATTGCCCCCATCACTGATATACTCGCCCCCCCCATCCTGGTATATAGCCCCCATCACTGGTATTTAAGCCCCGCATCACTGGTATACTCGCCCCCCCCCCATCATCACAGTACAGTTGTGGCCAAAAGTATTGACACCCCTGCAATTCTGTCAGATAATACTCAGTTTCTTCCTGAAAATGTAATCACAAATTCTTTGGTATTATTATCTTCATTTAATTTGTCTTCAATGAAAAAACACAAAAAGAATTCTCCTAAAGCCAAATTTGATATAATTCCACACCAAACATAAAAAGGGGGTGGACAAAAGTATTGGCACTGTTAGAAAATACATGTGATGCTTCTCTAATTTGTGTAATTAACAGCACCTGTAATTTACCTGTGGCACCTAACAGGTGTTGGCAATAACTAAATCACACTTGCAGCCAGTTCACATGGATTAAAGTTGTCTCAACCTCTGTCCTGTGTCCTTGTGTGTTCCACATTGAGCATGGAGAAAAGAAAGAAAACCAAAGAACTGTCTGAGGACTTGAGAAGGCAAATTGTGAGGAAGCATGAGCAAACTCAAGGCTACAAGTCCATCTCCAAAGACCTGAATGTTCCTGTGTCTACCGTGCGCAGTGTCATCAAGAAGTTTAAAGCCCATGGCACTGTGGCTAACCTCCCTAGATGTGGACAGAAAAGAAAAATTGACAGATTTCAACGCAAGATTGTGCGGATGGTGGGTAAAGAACTTTGACTAACATCCAAACAAGTTCAAGCTGCCCTGCAGTCCGAGAGTACAACAGTGTCAACCTGTACTATCCGTCGGCGTCTGAATGAAAAGGGACTGTATGGTAGGAGACCCAGGAAGACCCCACTTCTTACCCCGAGATATAAAAAAAGCCAGGCTGGAGTTTGCCAAAACTTACCTGAGAAAGCCTAAAACGGGGGGAGAGAGAGAGTGCACAAGGAGATAGGGAGAGAGACAATGAGAGAGAGTGCGCAAAAGTTGGGGAGAGAGACAGACAATGGGAGAGAGACTGCACAGGGGATGGGGAGAGAGACAATGAGTGAGAGAGCGTACAGGGGGATGGGGAGAGAGACATTGGGAGAGAGAGCGTACTTGGGGATGGAGAGAGAGCACACATGTGGGGGAGAGAGACAATGGGAGAGAGTGTGCATGGGTGGAGGGGAGAGAGGCAGCGTATAGGGGAAAGAGAGCACAGGGGAAGAGAGGCAGTGCATGGAGGGGAGAGTGCACAGGTGGCAGGGAGATAGAGAGACAGCGCACAGGAGAGAGACAGAGACAGCATCCTGGAGAGAGACAGGGACAGCGAGAGTGCATGGGAGAGAGACAGGAACAGCAAGAGCGCATGGGAGAAAGACAATGACAGCCAGAGTGCACGGGAGAGAGACAGGGACAGCAAGAGCGCACAGGAGAGAGGGAGCGCACGGGGAGAGAGATGACACAGGGGAGAGAGAGAAAGATGGTGCACGGGGGAGAGAGATGGCGCATGGAGGAGAGAGACGGCACACGGAGTAGAGAGACGGCATACGGGAGAGAGAGAGACAGCGCACAGAGGAGAGAGATGACACACAGGCAGAGAGAAAGACAGCACACGAAGGAGAGAGACAACGAATGGGGGGAGAGAGATGGCACATGGGGAAGAAAGACGACGCACAGGTGAGAGAGAGAGACTGCTCACAGTGGAGGGAGAGAAAGAGTACAAGATCCCGATGCATTGCTATGACAGCCCTGCGACAGCTGATTACTCCAGGTGCTGTCATGATGCACTTCCTCCCAGGGATGCCCAAGTGCTGTCACTGGCAGAATGCTATTATTTGTGCATTGCAGAGGGATGCTGAAGCTGAAGCATCTCTGCACTGCACAAGTGATCAGAGTCTGCAGAGCTGTGATGCCCTAAGGGGCAGTATAAAATAAAGTAAAAGTGGGAAAAAAAAGTTTTACAAAATATGAACCCCCCACTAAAAGTTCAGAATAAGTCATCACACAGCCCCAGATCCCAAAAACTGAGAACGTTATGGGTCATGGAAAATAGCGACAAAAGTTCAATTCTTTTTCTTTAAAAACGTCTGAATTTTCTTTGCACCACTTAGATAACAGTAAAACTATACATGTTTGATATCTATGAACTCGTACTGGCTCGAGGAATCATACTGACACATCTGTTTTACCATATAGTGAATGTGATGGATAAAAAAAAACTATTGTGTAATTCCAGCCGTTTTTGCAATTTCATCACACCTGGAATTCTCTTTCCCCATTTTCCTGTACACCATATGGTAAAATAAATGATGTCATTCAAAAGTACAACTCATCCCACAAAAAATAAGTCCTGATATGTCTATAATGACAGAAAAATAAAAAGTTCTGGCTCTTGGAAGAAGTGGAGGGAAAAATGGAAAATCGCTCGGGGGTGAAAGGGTTAACCTATTGTAGTGTACAATGCTTGCAAAAACACAGAATATAAAATGCTTCAAAAATGCAATGTGTTAAATGGATGCAGTGTTACTGCAGCATTTTCTGCACTGCAAATGAACTAATTTTCCTGCTGTGCACAGGGCCTTATAGCACCAGCAATCCTACGAGGCTCCACATCTCTGTACACAGACATGCCGGCTTTTTTTTACTTGTCGCAGATGGAAATCTGCTCAGTTTTTGTGGCGTTTTTAAAAGAAGCAGCTGTCAAATAATTTCAGCATTTTTGCTGCTTTTCTCAAAGATTGAAAGCAATAACGAGGGAAAAAACTCACAGCAGCGTTTCTGCAGCAAAAGAACTTTTTTGCAATTTTGCTTCCGAAACGCCCTGTGTGAACACACCTAAGATAGCTGAAATTCAAATCAGTATCTCCTGCTAGAAAAGTGCAATGTGTTTATGATGCTTTTTTTTTCATGCATTTGTGTTGGAATATGTTTAATGCAACAAATCCATTCCTGTTTATATATGATTGTTCTGTTGCTACCGTGTTTCCCCGAATATAAGCCCCCCCCGAAAGTAAGGCAGGGTAGGGGGGTGCCCAGGGTTCTCCAATGTAAGGCACCCCCCGATTGTAAGGCCGCTTTCGGGGGGGGGTCTGTGGGGAATGTAAGGCCGCATAAGGCCGTAGTTTACCGGTTTGTTCTGGCCCCTCCATGCTGTCGCCTGCCTGCGGGCTTCTTGTGGCCGGCTCCGCCATTGTCTCCTGCCCCGGGTCACGGCCCTGCAGGCTCGCAGCTGATTGGCCATCAGCTCGAGCTCTGATTGGCCGATCAGCCGCGACGTCACGGCCCTGCAAGCTCGCAGCTGATTGGCCATCAGCTCGAGCTCTGATTGGCCGATCAGCCGCGACGTCACGGCCCTGCAGGCTCGCAGCTGATTGGCCCAGCGTCCCCTGCAGCAGAAGGCTCCCACCGGCACCGCAGAGGATCGTACGGCAACGGAACGGTAAGTATAGCGAAACCGGGTGTGTGTATGGGGCTGCGTGGGGATCATGCACACAGGGATGGGGGAGCTGCAGTGGGATCATGCACACAGGGATGGGGGAGCTGCAGTGGGATCATGCACACAGGGATGGGGGAGCTGCAGTGGGATCATGCACACAGGGATGGGGGAGCTGCAGTGGGATCATGCACACAGGGATGGGGGAGCTGCAGTGGGATCATGCACACAGGGATGGGGGAGCTGCAGTGGGATCATGCACACAGGGATGGGGGAGCTGCAGGGGATCATGCACACAGGGATGGGGGAGCTGCAGTGGGATCAGTGAGTGTTAATTTTATTGTTAAAAAAAAGTGTCATTTTTTTTTCTAATGTAAGGCCTCCCCCGAAAGTAAGGCAGGGTGGGACTTTTGGGGTAATTTTAATGTAAGACAGGGCCTTACTTTCGGGGAAACACGGTAGGTTTGTATGTTGTAGATAAAGTTAGATTAAAAGAGAAACTCCCAGAGGCTCACACAGGAAAGCATGTGACTGTATCCAGTTTCCTGTGTCTGTGTATGAGACAGAAGCTGCTGCAGAGATGCCACACAAAAACTGGCAGCCCTGGCACAAGAACACAGACACACAAGGATGGCTGCAGAGCTGTGGTCCTGTAGGCAGACAGTCATGCATCCTTATAGCACAGGAGGCATCACTGATTGCCAACCTAGTATCTATGGCAAGCACCTTCAAAACTCTGGGCAGCTGCAATGTGGCGGCTGTCTGGCATTGACTAGTCTTCCATGCAGCACCGTCCACACACCACATACAATGACTTGCAGTCCAAGCATCAACAAGCCACCACTGTACTAAGCTGGTAAAATGGTGCATCTTCCCCAACAGACCACACCTCCTCCTGAAATGGTTAGCCAATCACAAGCACTGCACATGGGGCTGTCCAGAGTTAATAGCATGGGCCTTCCAATTGTGTTGAGTGAGGGATGTGGGCGCGTGAATGGGGACGAGCGCCACCGACCAACCTTGGCTTTGGAGAAACATGGCTGGATGCCTCAGTGCAGCAACTCGGGTGTGGAGAGTCACAGAGAGACAGAGAGAAGTAACGGTCGGGTTCCAAGCCTGCCAGACTCCAAACAGAGTAACCGAAACAAGGAGGCCTACAAACCTACTCGCTGTGGAGATCCTAAAGTGTTTGTCTCACCTCCGGATGAGTGTACCAGTACAGAACACCAGTAAAGGTACCAAAAGACTTTTATGTGTGCGTGTCCCTCCTTCCATCTGCACCACACTGAGTGTGCTACCCTATTACCCTCACTACAACTTACAGCCCCGGGGACCCCCCGCTCGTCCTGTAGGGAGTGGTTCTATCTTGCTGCCGCCCCTCACCCCGGAGGCCCAAGCAGCGCCGGTGCCATCACCGGAACCCTACAGGTGGCGTCATGACAGACATTTTTATTATTTTCATTCCACTCATTTTTCATCTGCATCCCCGGGCCCACTGCCTCAGGCACCGCTTTCGTGACTTCCCCCAGAGACCGCGCCTGAGTGATCCGAGTACCCCCCCGGGCCTGGGCTGGACATTCAAACTCCAAGCAAGAAGAGATATTTTCTCACATTTATTGTTGACTACTCCAGATATACAGTCACCTACCTGCTTCATGGGATAAGTTCCACAGAAACTTGAAGAATATCTTGCTGTAATTTTTAACAAATTTGGAAGAATGCCAAAAGCCCTGCGTGCAGATAATGGGACTGAATATACAAGTGGTAAGGTGCAAACCATTTTGAAAAAGAATGGAATAGTGTTCCAGACTACCCTTCCATACAAGCCAGAACAGAATGGCATTGCAGTGAGAAAGAACCGCACTCTCTGTGAAAGTCGAAGAAGTATGTTGTTTGATGTGAATCAACCTACAACGTATTGGGGACAATTCATCATGACAG
Organism: Allobates femoralis; assembly: GCA_033576535.1. Classification (NCBI taxonomy): domain Eukaryota; kingdom Metazoa; phylum Chordata; class Amphibia; order Anura; family Aromobatidae; genus Allobates; species Allobates femoralis. Next base: position 115,643,743 of record JARQOC010000002.1, read on the forward strand.
CTTGCTACCTTCAAAACAGACTGCCAGGTAAAGCCACAAGTAATACTACATATGAGCTATGGAACTGCAATTAGCCTAACCTGAAGCACCTCAGGTTACTTGGAAGCAAAACATTTGTGTATGTTCCCAAAGAAAAATGTTCCAAGTGGGAATCGCATGCAAAGCATGGAGTCCTGGTGGGCTATAGCGAAACTCAAAAAAGATACAGAATCCTGCACCCAGAGACCAACACAGTAACAATCAGCAGGAACGTAGTGATTGATGAGAACTCTGTATCGCTCAAATTCTATAAAGGTACCTTTACACGCGGCAACTTCTCTAGGAATTTCACTAGCAATTTGCTGGTTGCAGTGAAATCATGGACACATTGTTCCATTTGTACACAGCAACAAGATAGAACAATGTGTCAATGATTTCACTGCAACCAGTAAGTTGCCAGTGAAATTCCTAGAAAAGTTGCCGCGTGTAAAGGTACCCTTAAGTTACACCAGTTATTCAAGCCAAGAAACAAGTACAAGAATCTCAATCACTAAACCCAGACACTGAAAAAGAAAACACTGAAGTCTGGATAAGATTTGAAGCCACCAAGGAAGAAACAGAAGAACCAAGTCAACCTCCAGTTAGGAAATCAGAAAGACCAAACAAAGGTATCCCAACTAGATGCCTTTCTTATATGGTCAGAACACTCCCTGAACAAGAGCCACAGTCATGGCAAGAGATGCAAAAACTGCCTGAGATTGAGTCCCTTTACCAACTCCAGACATGGGAGCTTACGGAGCTACCACAAGGAAAAAGATGCCAGAAGCCAAAGGTGCGTAAACACCAATGGATCTGTCCTACTTAAAGTTGGAAGGAGAAGAAGATCTGCTATCCAGCAATGAGCGTTACAGACAAGCAGCGGGGCACTTCTGTACACAGCAACAACAACCCAGGATGCATTAAACTTGCCAGCAGTGAGAAGATTAGTGCAAGGACTAAGCACATTGACATAAAGCATCACCACTTACGTGACTTAGTGGAACATGGTGTACTAGAGTTTGTTTATTGCGAGTCTGACAAGATGATAGCTGATGGTATGACAAAGGCATTATCAAGAGCCAAGTTTGTGGACTTCAGAACCGCAATGGGACTAACAGGATAAGTAGTTGAGGAGTGGGGGTGTTGGAATATGTTTAATGTAACAACTCCATACCTGTATATATATGATTGTTCTGTTGCTAGGTTTGTATGTTGTAAAGTTAGATTTAGAAAAAAACTCCCAGAGGCTCATACAGGAAAGCATGTGACTGTATCCAGTTTCCTGTGTCTGTGTATGAGACAGAAACTGCTGCAGAGATGTCACACAAAAACTGAGAACTCTATAAGATATGTTTTATTCCTGATTCCACAAAGCTTATCATATCTGTACCTGTTTGTTGCAAATTAAAGAAGCAATATTCTGTTGTCACACGCTTGAACAGTATTCTGAATATCTGCTGCCAACAATTTGTGGTAGAAAAACAGTGCAATAACTGACATGAGAAAATTAGTGATGAGCGAATCCTAAACTACTCGGAATCGCTAGACTCCGAGGAGTCTGAGTCCAGGACTCGCTACTCGTTGCGAGTCTAGCAATTCCAATGTTAATGAATGGGGAGGCGAGTATTGCAGCGATTCCTCTGCTGCCGGACCCTATAAGGGGTCTGGCAGCAGAGGAAAAACCTGCAAATCCCCATGTTCTTTTAAAGCCAGCGGCAAAAAGCCGCTGGCTTTTAAAGAATAGTAAAAAAAAAAAAATAAATGATTGAACCGGGGGAGGGGTAGGGGGGGGTAAGATGGGGTGGGGGGAGGGTGGAGAGGGTGGGGGGTGCACCAGACCGGCTGGCTACTTACCGCTGCCTCCGCCGGCGCCGGCTGCAGCCTCGCTCCCCGTCTCTCTGCTGCTCTTTCCGGAGATTCCCGAACACTGACAGAAGCAGTGAATAAATTAACTTCCGTCACTGCTCGGGAATCTCCAGAGCAGAGCGAGTCTGGCTGACAGCAGAGTTCAGCTCAGGTCATAATGACCTTAGCTGAACTCTGACTGTTTAGTCAGTTCTCAGCTCTGCTACATCCCTGTCTGTCTAAGCACAGACAGGGATGTAGTAGAGCTGAGATTGCGTTTTAGACTACGTCGGACGGAAGAGGATTTTTTTAATTAAAGATGGAGTCCCTAATGTCTTTTTTTTTTATTTCTAATAAAAAATTTTTTCTCTGTGTTGTGTTTTTTTTAAAACAATTTAATAGAAATTCATAGCGGTCATGTCTAATATTGGCGTGACCGCCATAAATTTCGGGCTTAGGGTCAGCTGATAATACAAAGCTGGCCCTAACCTCTTTATTACCCAGTGAGCCACCACCACCAGGGCCACTGGAAGAGCGGGGTTCAGCGCCAGAGGATGGCGCTTCAATGAACGCGCCATCTTCTGGGGCGGCTGCGGGCTGCAATTTGCAGCAGGGGGTGCCCAGAAAGCTTGGGCCTCCTTGCGCTGCGGATTTCAGCCCCCAGCTGCTTAGCTGTACCTGGCTAGACATAGAAATTGCGCGGAGCCCCACACATTTTTTTTTTATTTCATGAAATTCATGAAATAATAAAAAAAAAGGGCTCCCCTATATTCTTGTGTCCGGCCAGGTACAAATAGGCACCTGGGGGTTGGGGCAGCCCGTCGCTGCCTGATGGATCCGGCTGGTTCCAGAAATACGGCGAAGCCTACGTCATTTTTTTTCTGAAAAATCAATAAAACAATCCTAAAAAAGGGACTGCATCTTTATTAACCCCTCGCCCAAGGTCCAGGGGTTAATAAAGATGCAGTCCCTTTTATTTATATTGTTTTATGGATTTGTCAGAAAAAAATTTGACGTGGGCTTCGCCGTATTTCTGGAACCAGCCGGATCCAGCAGGCAGCGACGGGCTGCCCCCAACCCCCAGGTGCCTATTTGTACCTGGCCGGACACAAGAATATAGGGGAGCCCTTTTTTTTTATTTCATGAATTTCATGAAATAATAAAAAAAAAAATGCGTGGGGCTCCGCGTAATTTCTATGTCTAGCCAGGTACAGCTAAGCAGCTGGGGGCTGGAATCCGCAGCGCAGGGAGGCCCAAGCTTTCTGGGCACCCCCCGCTGCAAATTGCAGCCCGCAGCCGCCCCAGAAGATGGCGCGTTCATTGAAGCGCCATCCTCTGGCACTGAACCCCGCTCTTCCAGTGGCCCTGGTGGCGGTGGCTCACTGGGTAATAAAGAGGTTAGGGCCAGCTTTGTATTATCAGCTTGCTCTAAGCCCGAAATTTATGGCGGTCACGCCAATATTAGACATGACCGCCATGAATTTCTATTAAATTGTTTTAAAAAAAACACAACACAGAGAAAATTTTTTATTAGAAATAAAAAAAAAAGCCATTAGTGACTCCATCTTTATTTAAAAAAATCCTCTTCCGTCCGGCGTAGTCCAAAACGCGATGTCCTCTCTGCTACATCCCTGTGCATAGATATAGATGTCTATGCACAGGGAGTGAGAAGACTGAGAACAATCTCAGCTCTGCTACATTGTCTCTGTGCACAGACATTCATGTCTGTACACAGGGAGAGCAGGCGGGCTCTAGGACCCTGGAGCTGCGGCAGCCCACAGGACCCGAGCCCGGCACAGAGCAGACAGCCGGACTCGTTACTGTGCGAGTTTCCCTGCGATTACTTGCACAGTAATGAGTCCAATGCAAGTCAATGGCAAAACTAGGATTGCCATTTATTTGCATTGGACTCGTTACTGTGCGAGTAATCGCTGGGAAACTCGCAGAGTACCGAGTCCTGTGAGTCCCTTACTACTCGCAGAGTAACGAATCCTAGCGAGTAGACTCGCCCATCCCTAGAGAAAATGTATTTCTGCACCAAATCTGCAGGAGAAAAAAGCAACAGTGCACATAACTTCAGGATTCTCATTGTTTGCTGCATAAGTATCTGGGTCATTCCATGTCAAGTGATCCAAAAATGAATATTTTTTTTCCCTGACGTCCTCAGATTTTTAAAAAAAAATTTCTATCTGAAGAACAACTTTATCTAATTACAAAAAAAAAGTTTTGAATTTTTTTCTTTATCTGTTAATTTTTTACAGATTTTTAAAGTTTTAAAAAAGTGCGAATTTTGGCCTGGTATGGCTTTACATTTTCTATCATATCTCGGGCTAGAAATAAGATAGAGAAACAAAATAAACACCAATCTACTCAGAACTGTCCAGGCTTTCATCAGATATGTCACAAGAGGATCTTTGTTAATATTTTACCCATGTGATCGCAAGCGCAAAACTTTAAAACGCATTTCCGAAAAATCGGCGCGCTTTAAATATTTCAAAAACTGCCCATGTGTCTGCTTTGCTCTTAGCCACATCTGTACCAAATTTCAAGTTGGGATCGCAATGGGATCATATTTTAACATAATTTACTAGTAAGAGCGTCAATGGGTCATTCCATATCAAGTGATCTAAATATGAATATTTTTTTTACCTGACGTCTTTAGATTTTTTTTTTTTTTCCTCTATGAAGTACTACTTTAGTTAATTACAAATTAAAAGTTTAGAATTTTTTTCTTCATCAGTTAATTTTTTACAGATTTTTAAAGTTTAAAAAAAGGGTGAATTTTGGCCTGGTATGACTTTACATTTTTTTTTATCTCAGGCTAGAAATAAGATAATGAAGTGGGAGAGGCATCATTTTACTCAGAACGGTAACAGCTTTCATTTGAGATGTTACAAGACTATGTTTCTTTATATCAAATTCAAACTATTGACGGCCAATTGTGAAAAAATGACTGATTGTGTTCTTGGTGACTTTTGAATTGACACTATAATAGTTAAATATTTTGCACTTAGGTCCAATGAATGCGTCCATGGGTCAAGCTGGGACAGAGTCATCACAAATTAGCCTTATTTGCAGATGACCTGCTACTTTACATCTCCCAGCCCCTGGTCTCCATCCCTTCGGTCTTAATGGAGTTTGAACGGTTCGGACAATTGAGCAACTTTAAAGTGAATTGCTCCAAAACCGAGGCACTCAATATTTCTTTGCCTGGAGAATTGGTTTCTCATCTATCTAAACAGTTCCCATTTAAATGGAAAGTAGAAGCCATTAAGTACTTGGGAGTCCTTATACCAAAAGATCTTAAACAAATATTCAATTTAAATTATCAACCCCTTTTGACTAACGCGGAATCGGCATTTACCTCCTATAGACAATTAAAGCTATCCTGGTTCGGGAGAATAAACGTAGTCAAGATGGATGTCTTGCCCCGACTCTTATATACTTTTCAGACAGTTCCTGTTCTATTGGATAGAGGCTTCCTCTCCAAAATGCAATCTATGATCCTTAGATTTGTCTGGGGGAACAAGAGGTCCAGATTGCGAATGAATATCCTATCCTTGCCCGAGACCAGAGGAGGGGTTGGACTACCCAACATACGAGCGTACTTTGAGGCTTCCTCTCTTGTTAGAGGTCTAGATTGGCATTATCATGCATCCTCCAAGAAATGGGTAGAGGTGGAGCAAGAGGGTTTGGGGATTCCGCTGAAACACCTGCTTTGGATTTCCCCTAAAGACTCCACAGACCTAGTACCTTTGACAGACATGACCAGAAACACCTTGAAGGTATGGCACCTAGTGACGAAAACCCTCCGCTTAAACGACAGACTTAGCCCTTTGACTCCCCTTTTTTCCAACCCATCTTTCCCACCCGGATTTGACAGGCAGAGATTTTTATGTTGGCGGAGTCTGGATGACACCCGAGTAGGACAGACTCTGTCCAGTGGTGGTTTGCCCCCGATGGCAGAGCTACAACTCAAAGAACCTACGAGACCTCTTAAGTGATTCGAATTTCTCCAATACAGAGCATACTTATATTCAGCTGACCACTCTTGCAGGGTAAGATTGACGCCCAACATATTGGAGAGGTTATTCCAACTGGAGGCTCCACCGAGGCGCAAAATATCAGTTCTATACCAGGCCTTAGGGTCCATGAGAGAGCAGGGCACCCTTTACTTCCAACGTGCTTGGGAGAGGGAATTGGGGTGTAGCATTTCAGAAGCTAATTGGCAGAAATGCTTTATATTTACTCACTCACTAGCTAGCGCTTGTTCTGCACAAGAAAGAAGCTATAAGCTGCTCACTAGATGGTACTTGTGCCCGACGACACTCCGGAACATGTTCCCTGGAACCCCTGATACCTGCTGGCGCTGTGGGGAAGAGAAGGGTACAATGATACACATTTGGTAGAGTTGTGGGGAAATCCGGCGGTTCTGGTCTGAGGTTTTCAATGCATATACCCGGATAACAGGTAAACAAGCCGAATGATGCCCAGAATCGGCAATGTTATCCATTTTTCCAGGTCCTATTGGGCTACAGAAGAGGGATATTCTCCGCTTTAGCATCTCGGCTGCTCGTGCTGTGATCCCGAGGTTCTGGAAATCAAGCCGGGCTCCATCTCTACTTGATTGGTTCAAAGAATTGATGGACACATATCGAATGGAGGAGCTCGCAGCTGATGCGTCGGGATCTCGGAACAAATTCTTAGGGATTTGGGTTGAATGGATTCTTTTTCACGACTCTGCAGAATGTAGGAGTATCTTTTCCAGCACAGATAATATGGCTCGACCTCTGGCTGATGGGGAGCCAGTGGGATGAGTACCCTTTCTCCTTCCCATACCTCACCCGTCCCCCCCCCTCCTTTTTTTCTTTTTTTCTTACGTGGCTTTTCTTTTCCAGTATAACTTTTTCTAATGCTTTTTGTTTCTCTTCTCTCTCTCTTCTTTTCTATCTCTCTTTTCTTCCCATCTGATACATTCAGTCTAGGTATTTCCTTTCTACGCCTATACCTTCAGAATTCTAGTGAACATTAGACAGGTATCGGAAACTCTGAGCTGTGAGTAGATCATTAATATTTCGGCCTTCCTTTCCGGTACACCAGTCGATAGACTATTCCAACTAGGCCTCAACGGGTAATGACCCACTTACGTGGTCAACCTGTTAGAAGGGGCCAAGTAATAAAAATCATTCTGCTGGGGCTGCTTGTCCCCTTGACATCAGAACATCTCAAAACCCTGAGAAAGGTTGTATACTTGAGTGTTTGGAATTATATTTAGATTGTAGTATATATTGCACCAGAGATAAGCGCAAAAGTAAATTTGCAGCTTATCTTAAAGTTACTAATAACTTTGTGAATTCTCTTTTTGTATATTTTATATGTCTCAAGATTTTGTTAAAAGATTGAATGTATGTCTTTCATATGTTTTTTCAAAATTTAATAGAAATGAGATTAACCATAGTTAAATATTTTAAAATATGATCCCATCACGATCCGAACTTGAAATTTGGTACAGATGTGGCTAAGAGCATAAAAGACACATGGGCAGTTTTGGAAAATTTTTATTAAAATGTTTTTTTCGGAAATGCGTTTCAAAATGTTGCGTTTGCATTCGCATAGGTAAAAAATTAAAATTAACAAATATACTCTTGTGACATATCTGGTGAAAGCCTGGACAGTTCTGAGTAGAATGATGTTTATTTTCTTTCTCTATCTTATTTCTAGCCCGAGATAAAAAAAATTTAAAGTCATACCAGGCCAAAATTCACCCTTTTTTTCAACTTTAAAAATCTGTAAAAAATTAACTGATGAAGAAAAAAATTCCAAACTTTTAATTTGTAATTAACTAAAGTAGTACTTCATAAAGGAAAAAAAAAAAAAAATCTAAAGACGTCAGGTAAAAAAAAATATTCATATTTAGATCACTTGATATGGAATGACCCATTGACGCTATTAATAGTAAAATATGTTAAAATATGATCCCATTGCGATCCCAACTTGAAATTTGGTACAGATGTGGCTAAGAGCAAAGCAGACACATGGGCAGTTTTTGAAATATTTAAAGCGCGCCGATTTTTCGGAAATACGTTTTAAAGTTTTGCGCTTGCGATCACATGGGTAAAATATTAACAAAGATCCTCTTGTGACATATATGGTGAAAGCCTGTATAGTTCTGAGTAGAATGGTGTTTATTTTGTCTCTCTATCTTATTCCTAGCCTGAGTTATGAGGAGAAACGTAAAGGCAGGCAACAGCGAAATTCACACTTTTTCCGAACTTTGAAAATCATTTTAAAAAAAAATAAATTTTTAAAAAAATTTTTCTCTTCACATTTTGCATTGTCTGACATGCTATTATCAAATAACAAAATCTCAAAAGAATTAAAAATATAGAGGTAATAATCATTGGTTCACTTGACATGGAATGACCCATCTACATGAAGTTTTGTTTCAGAATCACTTTGTGTCTACAAAAAAATGGCTCAAATCTGTGACTCCAGCTGTATTCCCTCTGATCCAACTACAAACACCCAGAAGGGGAGGGGGGAGGAGACATCACACATGGAGCAAATCCAACCCAAATTTTCAGCAGGCGTAATTCATGCCAGCTGTACTCTAGGATTTCATGCAAAATTTCAGCAGCTGCACCCCTAGTGCATAAAGGTGGAATATATCAAACTTTTACAATTATTTTTCATATTTTACTCCATTAAAAAACTGTGATAGTATTGAAAAAAATTAAAACATAAATACTTTACATTTTTGCAATTGTTGGAAAAAAAATTTCTGATGGCACCTTCCCTTTAAACAATCAACTCACCCCTACTATGGTGGCTGGGGCTGCTTCTCTTTGGCATGGCTGTGATGTTAGGTAACACTAATTGTGATGAATTTGCTCCTGAGCCTGGCAGCTCTCTAGTGCCCCTATTAAACTAAGGACAGTCAGGAAACTGCCTGAGGATAAGAGAAGGACCGTAGCTGCCCTGTCAGTGCTGGTTTATTAAGGCGCCCTTCAGTGAGTGTGATATATGCCTTCAAGTCCCAGGCCAGAGGTACATATAATAACCGCCACACCGTCACAGACAGAGGCCCTGAATAAGACAAGTACCAATTGCTGCCACCAGTTTCTCATTTGATATGAGCTTATATTGGGTCAGAAACCAACCCAGGTAGCACATAATATTAAATGAGCACACGGACATGGGAATTTCATGATCGAGATAAAAGAGCAACCCAAGATTAAATCATAGATTTAATCATTGTAGGGACACACTAGAATAATTTCAGGTATTATAAGGATATTACAGATGTTACAGTCAGTTATGCAAATAAAAAATGAATGGAAATATACACACATTTACAGGAAAATGTGATCAGTTACCGATTCCTTGATGCTGTTGGTGGCCACACTGAGGTAGTGTCGGGCCACCGGGTTCCCTTGGGTATACTCTGGCTTGTGATGTAAAAAGTCCTCCTCAGTAGTAATACGCTGACGAGATATGGCAAGGGCCTTTTGAGACCCTCTTCCCCACCCACCGACCTCTCCCTAGTGACCTCATGTGGGCTGATTTTTCTATACCTTAAAAATGGCTATGAAAATGCAGCCTTTCCCATAACTCTGCCTGGGAACGTCGCAGGTGGAAGATAATGGTCTCATATCTTTGATTATGATTTTAGCTTTCCACTGATATGACACATGACATGTCTGTGGTCATCCCACTAGCCGATATTAATTTTGGGGTAGTTAGGAAGGTCAATAGAAAACATTAGAGTCCGGTTCAACAGGACTGGATTTTCCTTGTATTTTTAGTTTTCAAAAGAAAATATAGTGCATACATAAAAAATGTACATGGTCGACATGACCCAGTTGATGCATTTTGACTGCACTAAGCAGTACTCTTGAGTCATGAGTAAGACTGCTTAGTGCAGTCGAAGCACAGAATTGTGGAATTGTGATGAGCTTTTGGGTTACTGTGATAAGTTTAATTGTACTCTATAGCAGATGGGCAACCAGTGCAATGAATGACAAAGGTTAGAGGCCTTGGTGTAGTGTCTAGACAGAAATATCATCCTGGCTGCCACATTGAGGACCGATTGGAGAGGAGAAGGTTTGATAAGAGGAGACCAATCAGAAGAGAGTTGCAATAGTCCAGTCGAGAATGAATAAGAGTGACAGACAAAAATAAAAACCTGAGTCCTCAGTGGCTGATACCTTTTAACGCCTTCATGACCAAGGACCTAGAGATACAACCTTGGTCACCTTCCTCCCTTTGATGCAAGCTCACAGGCTGAGCTCACATCATTCCCTGCACATGCTGGGTAATCTGATGACCTTACATTGCAGCTAACAGATGCGTGTGGATCAGCAATCCGCCCGCCACTGTTAACTTCTGAGATCGCACTGTCAATCATTGACATTGCAATCTAAAGCAGCATGGCTGTCTTTCTCTGTCCCTATGTTTCCACCAACAAAATAACACTAAGGCCCATATTACATGTACGTGTTTTCGGAATGTGTGGCACCTGTTTTGTTCACGGATGCCACATCTACCATTTATAAAATACTAAGCTACTCATGTGTGTTTTTACACGAACCGTGTGTCCTTGCAACACACATGGAGATATGTCAGTTTTTTTTCCAGCAGCTTGGATGACAAATGCCAATACAAGTGTATGGGTCCATGCAAACATTCCCATTACGTGGATCCGTGTGCCATATGTGTGTTGTACGTGTTTGGCATTGAAAGTGTAGGAGAAGCTTTGTAATTTCATTTTGTATATCCAAACTGGAAAAACATGGACGACACAAGGATGATACAGAGACAGCATACATTTTTAAGAGTGTACACACCGATGGGTCACAAGCTCTCAATGCATCTCTATGAGAGTCAGAGTGATGTCAGGACAAGGCCCTCATAGATATGCATTGAGTTATGACCTCCGGCGCACTCCATGAAACAGTGGAGGTGTTGGCAGGTCAGAAATCACAGCAGACCGACTGGAGCGGCAGCGATAGAAGATGAACCCGCCGGAAGATGAGTATAAGACAGTGGACAGAGGACTTAGATTTGGAGCACCACTCCATTAAAAAATATTGCTGGAGTGGTGCTTTAAAATTTTATTAAGTGTATTTTCTTGTGAAGTGTGACCCTTTGCACTACTATATTTATGGTAGGGGGTAGTGGTTTCCATTTGGATGCTACAGTCCCTGACAGATGTTATATCGCTTATCCATGTTATGTAAATAAAAGCTTATAACCTGGCGTTAAGTTCATCCATTGGTTTTATAAATTACTCTTTTGAAGGCTGAAACCCTCCCAATTGTGGTTTAGGTTAAGAAAATAAATTGGCATCAATGCTGAAATATTGATCATTTAATGAACACAGAATGGTCGGATTTTGGCAAGACAAAAGTTTTGTCGGCCACAGAAAGTAATGTGATATTCAAACAAATAATTAGCATAAAAAGATAGCGGCACTCACCGGGCGTGTTTCAAAGGTGCTTTATTTGGGTACCCTCATTCCAGGGTCCCACTCAGAAGGGAGGGGGTGCAGAGACAGCAGAGATGACGGATCTCCGTTTCGGGGCTCCTACCCCTTCCACGGACCTCAATGTCTTATAAACAAATAATTAACTTAAGATACAAATATATGTTCATAACATTGGTGAATGAAGTTGTGCTGCTATTAGCGTCTTATTTAATATTTTGTGTGACTTCTATGAGCTTGAAGGATTGCATTCATGCAATTTATTAATGAAGTCATCAGGAATAGCAAAGAACGCAGTCTTACATGCCTCCCAGAGTTCATTTGGATTCTTTGGTTTTGCCTTCCAAGCTTCCTCTTCCATCCTACCCCAAACATGCTCAATGATGTTCATGTCTGGTGACTGGGCTGGCCAGTCCTTGAGCACCTCGATCTTTTTTGCATGGAGGAACTTTGTTGTAGAGATGGATGTATGAGATGGAGCACCATCCTGCTGCAGAATTTGACCCCTTTTATGATTTGCAATGTAAGAGGTAGCTAATACTTCTTGATATTTTAGGCTATTGATATTGCCTTCCACCTTGCAAATGTTTTTCACACCCCCATACTGAATGTAACCCCAGACCATGATCTTTCCACCACCAAATTTGGATCCATACGGGCTCCAGTAGGTCTCCTGCAGTATTTGCAGCGGCTGTGGTGTAATTCTATTGAAGATTCATCATAGAAATCCACCTTCTGCCACCTTTTCAGCGTCCTTCTGTTTAGCACTGTTTAGGACTTTTCAAATACCACAAGGTTTTTTTTTTGCCTTTTGTTTAGTGCTGGCTTCTGGGCACTAATTCGACCATGGAGGCCATTTCGAGACAGAATCCTACAAACTATTCTAGTTGACACAGGGACTTGAGGTGACCAGGCCTGTTAGAGCTCTGCTGCAGTGGAAGAGGTGATTGCTTTGGATTTTCTAACCAACAAACGTTCCTCCTGAGCAGTTGTCTTGTGGGGTCTGCCGGACCTGGGCATGTCAAACACATCTTCAGTCTCTTCAAATCTTTTTTTAATTCTTTGTACTTGACGCTGAGACACATTAAAGGTGCCAGCCACCTCTGCAGTGGATCTGGTCTTCAGACTCTTGATAATCAAGGCTTTGGTCGCAGGGTGGATTTTTGGCATGTTGTCAAAGCTCAAGTTGCAGTTCAAGTGAAGGTCTGGGGTGCTGGGTTTCTTTTAATACACACCCACTAATTAACCGATCATTTACAGAGCACAGGTGAGGATGTAAACTAGGATTGGGTGCATTATATGACCAGGTGACAAAACTTTTGTCTTGCCAAAATCTGACCATTTCTGTATTCATTAAATGATCAATATTTCAGCATTGATGCCAATTTATTTTCTTAGCCTAAACCACATTTGGGAGAGTTTCAGCTTTCAAAGGAGTAATTTATACAACCAATGGATGAATTTAACGTCAGGTTATAAGCTTTTATTTGCAGAACATGGATAAGCGACATAACTTTTGTCAGGGACTGTACAACAAGTTTAATTGTTAAGAAAAATGACATGTTATATGTTTATAATTGTTGAGAACTGTCTCTAATCCTATTGAAAATAAGATTACTTGTGGGCTGTGAGGTAACGCCCCAGGGGAACCCACTTGGCACGGGGAAATGACATCAGCAACTACATTGTAACGTAACAAAACCAGCGGATGTATTGTTTTTCTGTCATAAACCGCTTTCATCACATAAAACATAACACTGTATTTACATTTTCATATGACATAACATACACATTAGTACATCACATGACATAACATTCCATTCACATGAGAATCAACGGGACCATATCATGACCTATTGTTGGTCCCAATGGCGGTTACCTCCGCCTAACACCCTGACAGGGATCTTTCACCATCCTGCTGTAGGGATCCTCAACCTACTCCTAGGGAGTCTCAACCCACACTGCATCATACACATCATATATATTCAACGGGACCATATCACGACTAGCACAGTCAGTCCCAAAGTCGGCTACACTTATGACCGCCTGGCCCTTGAGCCGTCCTCTGTCCTTATCACACATACGACCGCCTGGCCCTTGAGCCATACTCGGTCCTTCTCACTATCCATATGACCGCCTGGCCCTTGAGCCGTCTTCGGTCCTCATATCACACATATGACCGCCTGGCCCTTGAGCCGTCCTTGGTCCTGGACATTGGCTGGCATGTACGCATCTTTGTGCCACCGGCATGGAGCTGGCAGTCTCCCTTCACTTCCCCCACCGGGGTCGGATCACTTCCAGCATATCCTCACATGGCAGTGGTCTGGACTGCTCTGATTCACATCGTCCTCTCTCAGACACCTGGCAGGTTCTTATCCAGGCTGCCTCACCCACAGCTGCAACCCAGTGAGTCAAACAGCACATCTCACACACACAGACCTGAGATGTGATTAACCCCCTGTGCACCAATCAGGTTTAGCCCAGCAAAGCACTCATACACGCAGGTTCAGCTGCTCATTTGGCTCATGAATCTCTCAGATCTTCAGCACTCACACTCAGCTGTTTCACTCAGCTCATGAAAACCCTTCAGCTGTTAACCCACTGTACACCGGACAGGTTTCACAGCACACACACACAGGAAAACTGGCTCATGTGAACAGAGACCTGCACTGATAACCCATGTGATGCACCGGGCCAGGGGCCACATCGCCACAGTGCATAAACTAATATTAAACATATCATTTCAAAGTATAAGCTTTTAATGTCTGACCAAAAATGTTTTAGTGCTGTACATTTCCAGAAGATATGTTTTTTACCCTTTTTCCCCCAATCTTACCTAATCTTCTCAACATACTTATTTCCCTTAATGATAACCAAAAATGTTGTTTGTTGTTTGAATAAAGAAGTGTAATTTGTATCAAACCATGAAAGGGAACCTTCCAATATTGCAGTTTTCAGTTTGAACACTAAAGCGGTCCCAATGGCTGATGCTTTGGGCTGATATTTTCTGTATCCACTTGTCACCTTTAAGCCTCATTCACATGTTTGTGTCTTCGATACTTGTGCCGTCCAGGTACCACATGCCGGCGATACGGACATATGTATACACATGTTATTAAATGGTTTTGTTTACTTGTCTGTGCTTTCCCACCAACCGTGTCTTCATATGGAGCAGATGGGTGTCCGTGTAATCCATACAACGACATGTCTGTTTTTGGGTGGAAGCACGGACACATTATTCTGGCATTTGGCAAATATTAATAATTATGGTAATCCTAATTGACCTAAAATGGGAAAATTTTATTCTGATTTCATGTCAGATAGTGAGAAAAACATGCATATGTGTCTAGCCTCATCAGGTCTAAGATCTGTTTAATAACAGATGCAGTTTGTATTTTGAAAATTATTGATGGATCCTGCCTATCCATAGGGTTTGAAGATTTGTATGAGCCAAATGGAACATCATTTCCTATAGACACGATAAGAAATCAATCAGTACAGCATTTTGTACCTAAGAATTACATACTGACGCAAAGTGGATATTCCTCTTAAAGAAGGTATAAGGCATTTGACCCACCCCAGGGCGTTGATTTATGGGGAATGTCACTGCAGCCTGTGCCCGGTCCCGTGGCCCTGGTGGTCGCTGAAAAGAGTCAATAAAAATAATAAAAATAATTTGTGACGCCACCTATGGTTCCGGTATGGTTGCCGGTGCTGTGGGTCAGACCTACGGGGTAATGGTAGGACAGCAAGATGGTTACGCTTCCCATAGGTGGAGTGGGATCCCCGAGGCACTTGTAGCTTATGGAAATTGCAGAACAGTCTATGGAGGGGGCAGGATCAGGGACCGCAATAACAGTCACACACAGGATTGATGTTTTTCTACCTTTTACTGATGATTCAGGTATAGTCCAGGGTACAGTCTCTGATAGTACGGGTGTGGGTGGTCTGGTAACAGTTCAGGATCTCCAAACCCGGCGAGTTATGAGGTCTCTGTGCTGCGCTGTGTGTGTTTTGGTTCCAGGCTATCTGAAGCTAAGCCCTGACCCTCTCTTGTAGTTTTCACTTGAATGGCAGGCAGTGAGAGCTCTGCTGCGGGGCACCACTGTATCCACTGCAGTCCCTGGCTCTATTAAATGGCTGTGCCTCAAGTGCTGCTGTGGCCAGGAGACCTGGAGTCTCCCTGGCCTCTGGTCTTCACTGCTGGGCTGTTAGAGCCCTTGCAGTCACTGACTCCGGTGTCCTGTTTCTGGGTGCTGTTCTTCTGGGGCCAACCAGTATGGCTCCACTCCCCCTGCTGCTATTGCTCCTTACCTCCTACCCTCGCTCTAGGGTCCCTCACTCAGGCTAGTACCAGTTACTGGTATAGGCTCAGCACAGCTACGTCACCAGGATGTCTTCACAGTCCTCCCTGGAACTGCACTGCCTGGCTCCGCCTCCAGGCCTTAATTTATAGGGACCTCGCTTGAACTCGGCTTGCAGAGCTCCCCCTTCAGGTCTGGAGTGGAAAGTGTTGTGTGCGGGTGTACCTGATGTGGAGATCCTTCTCTGTCCGGTGTCTCTGTGGCTACCAAACCTGGGGTGCCACATTCCCCCTAGTTAAATTCAGTACTCCTGGACTGAGGAAAACATACATTTTCAAAACATTAATAGCAATACAACAATATGTAATGATACAAAGTCTTAAAAATTAAAAATTACAAAAATCAATAAAATGGGAAAACAGGTTAAGAGTTCAAAGCCCACTTGTAAGCAGTGCATACATCGCTAGTCCTTCCGCTGAAGGCTGCAGATGAATATATACAAGAAAGTTTTTGACCACTACCAGTCCTGTGGTCTTACTGGTCCATGTTTAGTAAAAGTTCAAGAAAAGTGTAAATGTTCATGCAATAAGTTCCTCCTCCCTTCTGTACACTAATCTTCATGTCTGACTATTTGCATACAAGATCTACGCAACACTGGTGTTTCAACTGGTTGGGTTTGTGTACTAGAGCCTACATCTGGTGTGGTGCGTGCACTATCCACTAGTCTGCGTGTAGATGTATGTGACTCTGGTATACCGTAGTATTGTCTTAGTCTTATCATAGGACTGGCAGGTTCACCGATAGCAGGGTTCTCTGGTTCTGCTGCTGTTATAGGTGGTTCTACTGGAACTTATACGGGTTCTTCCAGTCTTCCTGGGACTTCTACTGGTTAAGTCAAGGTCAATATTGGTACAATTATGGCACCATTATACTGAGGCCAACTTTCAGGAAAATCCCCAAGTACAGTTCGTATCATCTTCTCTTTCTTTTCTTCTTTAGGTTGCAGTACACAGGGAATGACTTCTTTTGGCTTCAACTGTTAAGGGCATTTCTTAAGATGGTCTCTGAAAACTGCTGTTGATGTTTCTCCCATGTCTTTGCTGATTAAACAGACTTTCTTGTTATCCAAGTTAGAGGGCAATACTGTATAGCGTTCTGCTTCCCACTGGTCATCAAGATTATTTGTAATTCTTTTTCTTTTTAGTAGTAAGGGAGTAGTTGGTGCATTCTTGTTGTAATATTTCTCTTGTTTCTCTCTGATCTGGGTTAAACTTCTCTCTACGCATTCTTGTACCTTTTCTGTTCTGCTCTTGATGTTTAGTGTCCCAATCAGCATTAGGTGAACTGGTTCAGGAATTACAATTCCCATCTCTAAATCAATTGGTAGTTTCCCAGGCCTTGCTCTCATCAAGTATGCTGATGTGCAATTGGTGGAACTTACAGGGATGCTGTTGTACATGTCCACTAAGTCAGGCAACTTCTCCGGCCACATGCTTGTTTCTTCCAAGGGCAAGGTTTATGACCACCTGGTTCATTTTCTCACTCATGCCATTGTTCTGTGGGTGGTATGGTGTGGTTCAGATTTTCTTGCACCTATACAAATTTCAAAACTCCTGGAACACTTCAGCTTCAAACACAGGAGCTTGATCTGTCAACACCTGCTCTGGGTACCTATGTGGTCAATAGAAGTAGGCTTGAGAGGTTTTCGCTGCTGTTCTTGCTGTTAAGTTCTTTACGGGAGCTACCACCAGAGACTGAGAATAGTGGTCCCCCATAGTGAGGGCATACGTAAAGCCTGATCTGCTGGATGTCAACTTCACATGATCCAAGGCTACGAGTTCCAGTGGCTGCTTGGTGACAATTGGCTGTAGTGGACCTCTCTGACTGTCACAATCCTTTCTGCTTAAGTTGCATGGGTCACAGTTTCTGCACCAGTTCTCAATGGTGGTTCTCATGCCAACCCAATAGAATCTCTCGCGTTACAGTACCTCAAGCTTCTTCCACCCGAAGTGTCCTGCTCCATCGTGGTATGCTTCCAGCGCCATGTGAACATCTCTCTTTGGTACCACTATCTGTCACACCATCTTATGGTTTCAGGGGTTAATGAAACGTCTAGATAGCCTACCTCCATAAATGGACAACCTGCTCTTCTCGTTCCACATATGCTGTGCCTCAGGTGGGGCATCTGGGCGAAGACGTGAGTCTGGTTGGGTTAACAGCTCTTCAACTAGGCGAACAGCCGGATCGCTGTCTTGCATTTGCTTCCACCCGTGGTGAGGTAATGGGTTCAGCGTGGCCTCTTGTCGTTTATCTTTAGAACCTTGGTTACACTGGGATACACTGTGGCGGAGAAAAGCCGGCAGCTCTATCTCTTCTAGCTCATCCGAGTCTTCTCCTGCATCTGATAAGTGAGGCATTCTTGACAGTGCATCAGTGTTGGCGTTTTTTACTGCCTGCCCTGTATTTGATAGTGAAATCATAGTTTGACAACCGAGCCATCCGTCGTTGCTCCAGTGCTCCTAGCTTTGCGGAGTCCAGGTGGGTAAGAGGATTGTTGTCTGTAAAGACTGTGAACTTCACAGCCGCCAGGTAGAGCTTGAACCGTTCTGTGACCGCCCAGATAAGGCTAGGAACTCCAGCTTGAACGAACTGTAATTTTCTGGGTTCCTCTCTGTAGGACGGAGCTTCCTGCTTGCATAGGCAATCACACGTTCTTTGCTCTTCTGCACCTGCGACAACACAGCTCGTAATCCCACGTTGATGGCATCTGAGTACAGCACATAAGGTAAATTATTGTCCGGGTAGGCCAGGATTTCTTCACTGGTCAGGGCCCACTTCATCTGCTTCAAGGAGTCTTCTTCTTTCTCACCCCATTCGGAGGGCCAGAGGTCTTGCTCTTCTTGGTCTGAACAACCAGTTGATCTTGCAAAGGCGCTGCTATCTTTGTAAAGCCCTTTATGAACCTCCTGTAATATCCCACCAGCCCCAAGAACTGACGTACCTGACGGTTGTTGGTCTTGGCCAATCTTTGATGCTGGTGACTTTTTTGGGGTCTGGTGCCACACCTTCTGCGCTGACTACATGCCCGAGATACTTGAACCTTTGGCTTCAGCAAATGGCACTTTGATGGCTTCAGCTTCATACGAAACTTCGACAATGCTTAAAATACCTCAGCTAGGTTCTCCAGATGGTTTTTATATGTCTTAGAAAAAAACAATGACTTCATCGAGATACAGCAGCACAGTCTCGAAGTTTCGGTGCCCCAGGCAACACTCCATCCAACTTTGGAACATTCCCACGGTGCATTGCAGAGTCCAAATGGCATGCTGTTGAACTAATAATAGGGAAGGGGTGTGGATTGAAGTGGTGCAGCTCAGGATCACCTGGGTCGGTACTGCAAGGAGTTTTAAGACATCTGTAGTCTTCAATCAAATAGAAAAGGAATTCTCCAGCAGACAGCCAAATCTTCATAAAGTACTTTTATTAGTACATCAGACTGTGCATAATACAAACAATGTTGAGGAGGGGAACGCTGCGATTTCAATGCTATTGAACTCACACAGGCCCATCGGCGTCGTGAACGCGGTCTTCTCCCGATCTTCTGCCATAGAAACCTGCCAATACCCACTGGTAATGTGGCGCCCCGCAACGAGTGCGTCACAGGAGGGTATTGCAGCCATAAATGCAGCAGCAATATTCTCTGACCCAGCAGTCATCTGGTTAACTCAGAGATCCATACTCTGCATGCCTCACTTAGCATAGAGGGCCAATCAAGGTCCTGGTGGGCGGAGTGCAAGGGTAGTGTGTAGTGGAAGTTTAAGTTCAGACCTAGTCTAGTCTGGAGGAGTCAGTCTGCAAGGAATAGCAACCTAGAATACCTTTGCAGAACTCCAGCTCTGCAACGTAGGAGAGGGGGCTCGCACAGTCCCGTGCGGCCCCCTGGCCACCTTCTACCGGCCATTTCCCTACCAATCACGGGCATCATTATGCGGGCTAAAAACCATCCCGTGCCCTTATACAGCCGGTTTGCTGGTACCGAAGCTAGCAGAAGTTCAGCTCTGCTATGCGAACCAGAAGCGTGGAGGAGCAGCTTTACAGGAGCACCCCACCACCGCCAAATCCAGTCGTCTAACCAGCGGTGTACCCACCAAGAGACCCAAGGCTCCCCAAAACATCCAGAACGTATACCCCGGATAGGGCATTCAAGCAGCCTCCCTGTACCCAACCTGGTATTCCCGGGCGACAACGGCAACTTACTTAGTTAGAACGGAGGAACACCGCGGATCTCTGAGGGACACCTATCACTGCTGAGTCCACCCGGTCTGCTATCTACAAACTGTATGCCATGTACTGCTTGCTGGTTACAGTAAAGACCCGTTACAGAGATTTACAGTGTCCGTGCTTCCTTATGAACTGTCTGTCCGCATTTCAAGGTAACCGCAGCTGCCGCACAACATCTTAAGCAGCCCCAGCCTCCGGGGATCACCGCTCAGCCTGTGAGGAGCGTTCCATCTTGCTGCTATCCATCCCCAGAGGCCTCGCAGCGTCAGTAAGACTTACCGAACTACTCATAGGGGGCGTCACGAATAAATTAACCCCTTAATCTGTTCCCACAAGACGTCTTCAACTCTTTGATCTGCACTCAACCGGGCCCCACTACCGGCAGGCGCGGTCCACCCGTGACAAGGAGGAAGGAGCTACTGCCTGTCTAAACCGGAGTCCCCGGCCACGGTGAGTCAGTAAGATCTAAGGCGGAAAAGTAATTAGAAGCTTTCAGTGCTTTCAGTACAGCAAGTGATTCCTCAATGCAGGGTAATGGGTAAGCATCTTTATTGTGCCATCTTTTTTTTCTTACTAGGACAAGTGGAGCTGCTCATGGGCTACAACTATCTCTAATAACCCCAGCCTCCTTCATTTCCCGTAACATGTCTTTGGCATGCTGATAGTGAGCAGGTGGTACAGGCCTATATGTACCCCTTTTATCCGCCCAAAATCTAATGGATGCTTACTAAAGACCCATTCATACTCTTGCACTACCCGATAAACTCTGTGCTTTTGGTGAGAAGGGGTAGATCAATGCCAACATGCAGCTTCTGACACCAGTCCTCCAGCTGTCCCTTGGAGCTGTTGTCCTCCGCATGGTTGGACGGGGTCAAGGGTTCCATTGCCTGGATTGAGTTGTTGTTGACAGTGAACAGCTTGGCAACGGTAGCATTGGGCAGTTTGACCTCTTCTTCTCCACAGTTTAAAACTGTGGCTGTCAGGAACGTGGGCCTACTATCTGAGTACATGGGCTCTACCATCGCCTGGTAATCTTGCCCTTTCAGGCCTATTGCTGCCCGACATCAGATCATCATTTCACTTCTTGGGGGCAGCACAATGGCGAACGAGTCACTTACCCGTACACTGACGATTTCCCCACCAGACAACTCTACCTGTTGTCTCCGCAGGATGCTGCTGCCCACTGCTGGACGTTTCTGCAACCTTTTGGAGCAAGAAAAAAACCTTGCATAGACAATTTTCAATAACATTAGTACCTAGTATCATCATTGGGTTTCTTTCACGGCGATCAGTATCCACTGCAATAAGTCCTTGACCATTTAGCTCCACCTTCCCCACCTTTATTGTCACCTCTCTGAACCCCTTTTGTGGTATTGACTGTCCATTGACCGCCTATATAGTGAGGTCCGGGTATGGGCGGGTGAGCTCAGAGTCGGCACAAAATCTTTTGTAAAGGATATGCAGGATCGTTGTCACCTGCGAGCCAGTGTCCAATAGAGCAGACGTGGGAATGCCATCCAGCATGATAGATAGGACCGGCCGTCCTTCCACATATCTATTGCACCAGTCTGATGGGCCTGGTCGTCTTATTCCTGGGGGTTTGCCTTCTGCCCTAGGAGTTGCTAGTTTAAAGTACATGACCTGGCAAAGTGGCCTGCCTTATTGCAACGGTGGCAGATGGGTTGTCCTGACGAATCGTAGTGGTCATTGGGTCTTCCTTTGGACGATGGGTTCCTTCTCCCTCTCATCCACGGGACGACCTTGGGGGCTGTCGGCCAACTGGATCCTCCCTGACGACTTGGGTTCCTGCTGAAGTTGCATGGCCTTTAAGGCTACGTTCACATATAGCGTATCTTGTTGCGCCTTTTTGCGCACACCTTTTGCAGTGATTTTTGGCCACGCAAAAAGGCGCAACAAAATACGTGGGTGCATTCACACACCACGTTTTTATGTGCTGCAGGGGGAGGAAGAATCCTGCTTCCTCCTCCCCTCTGTCACATCTGTGCACGACCCTAAAGATTTCACAGTGTATTGTTATACACTGTGAAATCTAATCAATTTCAAATAAATTACCAGAGGCTGTAAAATAATAATATGGATACTACCTCCGGCGGGTGGATGGGTGTCAGAGCCAGGATCGTGAGCAGCTGAGATTCCGAGTGGAAAAAAACCTGTGGTGATGTCAGAGGGCGTTCCCGGCGCTGATTTGCCACTCACGGTCATGTGATACATATCACATGACCGGAATGCCCTCTGACATCACCACAGGTCCTAGTAGGGCCATTCCAGCGGCGGCTCCCGGAAACCGGAACACCCGTCGGAGAGGTAAGTATTTAATTCTTTATTATTTTTCATACATTTGTATTTGATTTTGCAGTGTATACTAATACACTGCAAAATCAAATGGGCGGTCACAGCTGTCACAGAGGGTGGAGGAAGCAGGATTCTTCCTCGCCTCTGTGACATCAGATGCAGCAGCGCCCACTCTTATAGGAAAAAGCACCGGCGCTGCTGCGTAAAGAATTGACAAGTTAATTCTTTTTACGCCGGTGCTTTCTCCCAGAAAGGCGCGTCGCGAAAATACGTGCTGTCTGAATGGCAAAGTGAATTTCACATTCACTTTACTGTCAGACAATACGCACCTGCGCATTTTTGAAAAGCGCTCGTAAAAAAGCGCTCAAAAATGCGCAGTGTGTGAACGTAGCCTTAGAACATTGCCACATCCTTTGTCAACTGCTGCACCTAGGAGCGCAAGTCATCAGAGGCACCAGGTGTTACAGTCTGTCCACTGGTTTCTGAGGTGCGGTGTCAGGGGTCACAGGAGCGCGCAGCGCTCTAATGGCTCTATCCTTCAAGGTTGCGTTCTCCATAGCCCATAGACACAGTTGCGTGTGATGGATTGATGAATGTAGCCCCTCAAGAAACTGTTCAATCAACATTTTATCCTCCTCCCGCACACTTTCAGGGTCTACCTGCTTTACGACCGCAGCGCCTCCTGGAGGTTCAAGGCATAGTCCCGTATGCTGTCCTGCTGCCTCTGCTTACAGTTGTAGAACCTCATCCTTAACTCAGCTACAGTACAAGTTTCAAAAGCAATGTTTAATTTTGCAAATATCTGGTTTACTACCCTTTAATCTGTGTCCAGCCAGGATTTGACCTCACATTCAGCTGCATCCGACATCTGCCCCAGCAAGACAGGCACTTTTTGCTTATCAGTCATTGAATACATTTCCAGAACCCCGGTCCGGCACCGAGTACCTCATCCCACTGGGCTCCACAACTGTGTCCCTGATCCCTGTCAGCAGCCAGCTCAGCCCCACTGGCCTTCCATTTCCCCAAATCACCTCCACAAACTTTTCGGTTGCCCTGGGGACCCGCTCTTCCTGTGGAGAGCCAAACCATCACGGCTGCTACCCACATCATCCCCAAAGGTCCCGACTGCAGCAGCGGCTCAACCGGCCGCCTTCCACAGTGGCGTCACGACCAGGGGCTGAGTGGCGAAGCAAAACCTGGGTGGCAAAATTTTTCCGGCAGCCCTTGGGTGACGACCGGGGGAAGGGGGGGTGCTATCGTAAATTTTCGGCGGCCCGTTTTTGGTGCGCCCCCCCCCCCATCGCGCCACGCCCCCCTGCAGAGAAAGGTGTAGCTAAGAGGAGCCTAGAGGTTACCATTATGGTTGGAGTAGTGGATGGTTGCTAGATGACCGCCAGCAAGGAGGTGTCAGTCATGTTTTGGGTCGAAATCGTGTGGAGAGAGCTAGTTTGCCCCTATAGGGTCCATGAAGGCGTGAAAAGGACCACGGCAAAGTATATAGACTGACCACTTTTTTTCTTCGTACAAAATCATCCCCATGCATGACAATGCACCATCTCTTAGTACAGAGCATAGCCCTGAGTAATTGGCTGCTATGGACATAAAAGTAGAGAAAACCATGGTGTGGCTACCAGTCTCCTCTGATCTCAGCCCTATTGAGAAACTTAGAAGTACCATTAAGCAAAAAAAATCTAAGATGCTGTAAGACATTAACCGTCAAAACAGCAGCTCTGGGAGTCAATTCTGACATCCTGCAAACAAATGCAATCAGAAAACATCCAAAACCTGACAAGTGCAATAAATGCAATATTTGTGAAGGTGATATCAAAGAAAGGCGATGTACAATATGAGACATACTGGTAGGATGTTTACATTGTGAGCCCCAGTGGGGACAGTGTTGATGATGTATGTAAAGTGCTGTGGAGTTCATAGTGTAATGTAAATGTAAAAAAATATTTCTTCATATGTCGTCACAATACCGGGATCTGAGGATCTTGTATTTCGAGGTCAGGGGCTCTCTGATGCGATGTTGCTGTCTGTCTCGCTGTCTTTCTCTTTTTTTTTTTTTTCTCATAAATGATGTTTATTATGTATTCTTCTCACATAAACAATTGACAATAATACAAATAAAACACATACAACATATTCTAAAATAGAAAAAGGGGAAAGGAGGGGGAAGGGAAGGGAAAAGGATAGTGGATAATATCCCAGGTGATATTGCAAGAAGGTCAACCGGGGCGTCTCCTTTTAGCAGGCCACGGTTTATAAGTGCAACTCCGTGCGGTAGTTTCCAGAAGGTTCCGTATGAAGTAGCCTCCGCAGAGACCGAAATTGTCTATCATGTCTCGAGTCGAAGCTTTGTTTCCCTCTTTGTTACTAAGGCTCTCAGCGGGAGTCTTAAAGCTGACCTCATACAAGACGCCTCGAAGCCAATCCTCAAGTTATATATTAGGGATGAATCACCGGCAGGGTATCCCCCGTTAAACAAGTGATAACGTAGTAAACTTACATAGTCAACCTAGTAGGGTCATGAAGGTGAGGGGAACTAAAAAGGGTTGAATAATTATAATGATAATAAACGAATAGATAGAAAGAAGAAAAGTGAGTAAAAGAAGGAAGAAAAAAAGGGGGGAGGGGGGTTAGAGGAGAGGGTATAGGAGGATATGAAGAGGGGGAGGAGAAAAATAGAGCCACAGACACACAGGGAGCGGTAGACCCAAAATAGAGCTAGCCGTATCTGGCCGGTGAAGCAAAAGTAGTGGAAAGGGTAGTCTGTGCCGCCCCTGGGCCCGAAGCCCTCACGTCATGAAGCAGAGACCGAGGAACACAATGTGGGTTCCTACAGCGGGGGTCGTTGGGCCAACGGGTGTGACTCCCATAATTCCCAGGCCTCGGACACGTAACGCCGTGCACCGTAATCTAGCGCTAGGTAATACTCATGACAAAAGATTGAATTTATTTTGTCAGTGAGGTCACTCATAGTCGGGGGAAGAGGTTGTTTCCATTTAGAGGCGATACAGATCCTGGCCGCTGTCAAAACATATGTCAACATCCGGCGTAACACCGGGGGGTACGCTATGACCCCCACATGTAGAACCGCAATCTGTGGCTCCAGTGGGATCCTCGTCTCCGTGACCGAGTCCAAAAGACCCGACACTAGCAGCCAGAACTGTGCCACCTTAGGACATCCCCACCACATATGGGGCAAATCTCCCTGCATTCCACATTTCTTCCAGCACTGCGACGACGCTCCTTTACCAAATCTCGCTAGTTTCGTCGGGCTGGTGTACCACCTTAAGTGGATTCTTTTGAGTAATTCAACATGGTTAATGCATCTGGATGCTTCTCTCACACAGTGTATAGCGTCCTCCCAATCCTCGTCTGTCGCCCTGAATGAGAGGTCTTGTTCCCATCTAATAGCGTAAGGTAGTCTCAGAAATGCGTCTCTGTCAATCAAGTCTGAATACAGGGCTGACAACGATTTCATTGGTCTGGGAGTTGATGTCAGGGAGCGTCGCAATGCAGAGGGGGCCCCCGGAGGGCTCAGGTCGTGAGAGAACGCTGGGGAGCGCACAAAGTGCACAATCTGATGGAAGTGTAAGAAGGTCGTTTTAAGGTCCGGGTATTTGTACAGCCATTCCTCCAGAGCTAGCACTCTATTACCCTGTAGGAGGTCCGCGAGGGTTTTAGGGCCTGCGAGTCTCCAAGGCGACACCGAAAATGTAGGTATCAACCAACAGAACGCCTCCAACGGGAAGTCTCCAGGAGAGATCTTGGTCCACTCTCCCCGCAGTGAGCGGTGGACTGTTAGTATTTCAGTAATTGTACTAAGAAAATCAGTGTCTGCTAGGCGACTCACTGAGTTCGCCGCCAGGAGAGATCGCAAGGAGCCCTTCCCCAGCGAACCTTCCTCTATCAACTTCCATCCCTGGGAATCCTCATTGTGCCACCACTTCCCCGCCGCCTCCAAAACCACCGCTTTCCTGTATTTCTCCACATTCGGTACCCCCATCCCTCCTTTTGTCAGGTGGCGATACAGTAGGGAACCCTTAACCCTCGCCGGTGCCGTCCCCCAAACACATCTAAAAATCATGCGCTGAAGGCGTAGTAGTTGCTTCTTGGAGAAGCGAATCGGGACACATCTGAAGAGATACAAAATTTTAGGAAGCCACAACATCCTCACGCCTGGATCCTGGCCATCCACGACATGGAGTCTAGTGGAAGTTCCGAAAGGGCTCCTCCAAGATCGATATAAGGCGGTTCATGTTTTTTTCCGCCACCTGTTTAGAGGGACACAGAAGATTCCCAGATATGGTATGCCCGTTACCGAGCATTTAAACGGGAACGAGGCGGTGAGGGCATCCATGTCTTTGTCTGATAGTCCAATAGGTAGTATCACAGACTTAGTTGCGTTGAGCTTATAGTATGATGTTTGTGCAAAGCATTCAAGTCTCTGTACTATCCCCGGGAGAGAGGAAATAGGATCTTCCGTAACCACAATGACATCATCGGCATACAAACCGACTACATGCTTATGTCGTCCCATCACAATGCCCGCGATCGTCGGGTCCCCCTCAAAGATATCGCCAGTGGTTCCATGACCAAAGCAAAGACCAATGGCGATAGGGGACATCCTTGGCGGGTGCCATTGGTGATACGGAAGAGCCTGGACTTATATCCAGAGGACATGACTCTTGCACACGGGTTTGAATAAAGCCCAAGAATCGCTGTCGAGATAGGGCCCGTAATGCCAAAAGCCGAGAGGACCTCTCTGAGATATCCCCAGTGTACCCTATCGAACGCCTTCTCGGCGTCTAAAGACAAGAATACACTGGGGGCACCTCTCCTCTCCGCTACCTCTATCAGGTCCAGCATTCTTCTTGTCCCGTCGTTCGCTTGTCTATTCTGCACAAACCCAACTTGGTCATGATGTACCAGTAGAGGGATCACACTGCTCAAGCGAGTGGCCAAAAGTTTGGCGTACAGCTTCAAGTCTGTGTTTAAGAGTGATATGGGTCGAAAATTCTCCGGACGATCCTGAGCCTTTCCCGGTTTGGGTATTGTCGATATCGTGGCTTCCAGCGCAGTTTCGGGGATGCATCCCCGCGCTTGCCACGTGTTAAAAAGACGGAGGAGATACGGCGCCAGGATCTGTCCGTAGAGCCCATAATACTCATTAATCAGTCCATCAGGACCAGGTGCTTTATTACTCTTCAGTCCCTTCAGAACCCCATGAACTTCAATCTCAGTAAAGGGGGCATTAAGTGGATACAGTGAATCAGCTGAGAGAGTGGGGATGTCGAGGGTCTTTAGAAAGGTGCATATGGTCTCCGTGGTAGGCTGAGGAGTCTGCGGGTCGGTGCGGAGGTTGTATAGTCAGTTCGTAGTACGAGGCAAAAACCTCCACTATCTCTGAGGGGTTCCCAACCAAATTCCCCCCTCTTCTCGTATAGCCGTCACCATCCCCTTAGCCGTTTTCTTTTTTAATCTGCGGGCTAACAATTTGCCAGCACGGTCTCCTGCCTCATAATATCTGGTACGAAGTTTTCTGAGCCCAGTCTCATGTTGTTTAAGAAGTAGCGCTCGGAGATCGTTGCGAAGTCTGTTATCTGCGATAGAAGCGCACAGGACGGCGACTTTTGTTAAGTGTCTCCAAACGAGACAATTCCGCTGTCCAGTCTTTAAGAAGACGTTCTCTGTGACGCTTCGCAATTGATGCTTTTTGTATACACAAACCTCGCATCACCGCCTTGTGCGCATACCAAAGCACATCATCCGGAGTTTGGTCTACATCATTCAGGTCAAAGTATTCCTTCAGTGCCTTGCCAAGGTCGTCAGCTACTTTCAAGTCAGTCAGGAGACCCGCATGCAGCCTCCAAGACCTCGAAGCTCCACCCCCGACGTCTAGATCCATCTCCAGCTCAATCGGGGCATGGTCCGACCAAGTGATCACACCAAGCCTCGATGAGCTGCACCTATTCAGGGCTATATCATTGAGCAGAAACAAGTCTATCCTGGAATAGGATTTGTGCACCGGGGAGAAGAAGGAATAGTCCCTCTCCTCCGCGTGTTGGTATCTCCAGACGTCATGGAGGTGAAACTCCCTGCAGAGGTCTCCAAATGAACTTCTACCTCTTGATAGAGGGGATGAGGAATCAATGCGGGGCTCCATCACCGCATTGAAATCGCCGCAAATGATGAGCCTCCCTTCCACCTCTCCTCGAATGCGGCTGAACAAATGTCTCAGGAATTTCGATTGTCCCACATTGGGGCTGTAAGTCGTAACGATCGTGTAACGGGTTCCCCCAATGTCACACTTAATACCTAAGAATCTCCCGCATCATCAGTAAAGGAGGAAATGAAAGAAAACTGTATCTTGTGGCTGACAAAAATGCAGACCCCCGCCTTCTTTTTAGGAGCATTTGCAAAGAAACTATGTGGATAGTCTGGGTGTCGGAGCCGCACATTGTCAGCCCAAGTAGGTGGGTCTCCTGAAAGCACAGGACATTCGCCCCAGAGGACTTGGCCTCCCTCCATAGGTAAGATCTTTTGGCGGGGGAATTGAGACCATTTACGTTCAATGACAGTACTTTTAGGGACATCACTGGGGCCCAGGGAAGGTCAGACTGAAAAAGGAGGAAATAAAAGAAGAGAGAGAAGGAGATAAGATAAAGATGGAGGAAAAGATAGGAGAATTGGGTGATGAAAGAGTTCTGGGAAAAAATTAAGAGGGGAAGACCAGGAGAGGTGTTTCCGAAAGGCAGAAAGACACCCACAAAAAAAAAAAAAAAAAAAAAAGGGGGGGAGGGGGAATGGGTTCGTATTAAGACAATGGGAAAAAGCAAGGTATACACAATAAGCATAAAGCACTGGGGTAGACAGTACACAAGCTAATTATAAACAACGAACATGTATGAAACAGTTGTGTAACTCCACCTGATTCCCAGATACCACTAGGGTCAGGAGAGGATGACAGTGGGGGGGGAGGGGAGTCCTCCAGGCTCCTCAGTTCCTGTGATAATGAGTCAATCCCGATATTATTCCCAACTCAAGTATCATGGAGTTAGGCCATGTTCAGCGGGACCATCCATATGTCCACAGGAACCCGGAGTAATTAAGGGGAAAACAAAAAGAAGTAGAAAAATTTAGAAAAAACTGTTAAAATAGAGCATGTCATCCGGAACCACTGGGAAGTTGTTCTTCAGGTCTGGACCCTCACAGGACCTCAGCAGCAGCGGGTTATTCTCCTCCATGTTTGTTAGGTTCCCGTGTCGGAGAAGGGCGGGCACTGGGAGATGTTAGTCCCCATACCTTTAGAGTCTTCCTCAAAGAAGTGGGGGAGGAAAACGAGTGTCTTTTTCCCTTGTGCTTAAAGTTAACTGCCGCAGGGGAGCCCAACTGTAAAATATGCCGTTTTCCCTCAAGGTCTTGCAACTGGAAGCGAATTCCCTCCTGCGGGCCAGAGTCCCCGGGGATAGATCAGGGTACACCTGAGCCCCCGAAAAGGGCTGCGGTAGGGGGGGGCCATTCCTCATTCGCCCCAGCAACCGATCTCTGATCCCGGATCTCATCAGGGACACTAAGATATCCCTCGGTATCTCAGGGGGAAGCCTCGCCGGCTTAGGGATCCGGAAGGCTCTTTCAATTTCTAGATGTTCCTGGGGGGTCTCAGGGAGGGCTGCCAGCAGAAAAGCCTTGGCCACTTCTATTGCGTCTCCTGATTCTGTTATGCCCCTCAGTTTTAGGTTATTTTTCCTAAGCTGGTCCCCAGATGGCATATAGTGGAGGAGACTGTTCCCACTTCCCTATCCAGCCCAGCATGGCTGTCAGCAAGACTGTTATGTGCGGAGGCGAAATCTGCCATCTTGGATTCTAGGTGGTCCGTTCTGTCAGACAGCACCCCCAGGTCTTCTCTCAGGGTGCCCATCAGCCCCTTCATATCCTCAATAATGGAGAATCTTTGTGCTGCCAGCAGTGCTTTAATAGCTCCCTGTGTGACCGGTGCCCTGTCATCCTCCTCTCCCCCCACAACCTCCATATTGCGAGGAGACCTTTGTGCAGCCGGGGAGGAAGGAGGCGGGCGCTCCAGCGCCGGCGCCATGTTGTGAGGGGATTCGCGCGGCTCAAAGTATGCAGTCACCTTAGAATCTGTTTGCCTTCTGCGGGATGGAGCTCGCGGCATGCTGGGGACCGGCCAGGGAGAGTTCTCCGTCGTTATGGAGCCGCAGGAGGTCCAGGGAGGCCGGGAAAGTGCCGTTTCAGTGGATCCGGGTGAGGAGCTCAGTTAGTATGCGCCCGGCGCCATTAGCAGCAGGACACGCCCCCTGTCTTTCTCTTTTGACACTGCAGTGCGGTGAACAAGAGAGCATTAACTGGTTAATAACGAGAAGTATGGAGTGTGTACTAACTGAGCCATACACTCTCCCCATACCATGTCCAGCAGACATTGTAGGATTACTACATGGATTTTATTATTAGGGCACGGACACACTGGGGTGAAACTTGAATAAGTGCAATGTGTGATTTTTATCGCAGTGCAGTCAGTTAATCAACGTCTGAAACACATTGGCGAGTGTCGGATGCTTTTTTCTCATCCAGATTCTAGATGGGGAAAAAGTCACAACATGCTGCGACAGTCTGCGATTCATGCCCGAGACTCACCAATGCAAGTCTATGAGTTCGACAAAATCATGGACCGCACACTGACAGCACACGGACCATCTGAGAGGCATCAGTTTTTTTCACTGATACATTATCATTCTTCAGCTGAGACAACTGTAAAATGCTCCTGTAAATGATTCTACAGTAATAGCTGCTGAGAAACAAAACAGATTGCACATGGATGTGATCTAAGAAAACTGTCGGACACTCGCACAGCATTTGGATGTCCCAGTGGCCAGCTACATAGACAGCCCGCCACAGCCACACACAGAGCCACAACCACACAAAAACAGTCAGCCACATAGACAGCCAGCCACATAGACAGCTACACAGACAGAGAGAGCCACACAGAGAGACACAGCCACATAGACAGCCACACACATAGCCACAGCCAGCAACATAGACAGCCATAGCCAGCCACACACAAGCAGACACAGCCAGCCAAACACAGACACAGCCAGCTACACACACACAATCAGCCACACACATGCAGCCACACACAGCCAAAGCCAGCCAGCCACACATACAGCCACACACATACAGCCAGCCACATAGACAGCCACACACACAGCCAAAGCCAGCCACACATAGGCACAGCTACCCACACACACAGACACAGCCAGCGACACACACAGCGAGCAATATAGACAGCCATAGCCAGCCACACACAGACATACAGCCAACCACACAGCCAGCCACACACACACAGTCAGCCACACACAGCCAAGCAGCCCCAGCCACACACACACAGTCAGCCACACACAGCCAAACAGCCCCAGCCACACACAGCCAGCCACGCAGCCTCAGCCACAGCCATGCAGCCACAGCCACGCAGCCCCAGCCACACACAGACATAGTTAGGCACACACAGCCAGCCACAGCCACATAGCCACAGCCACATAAAGACACAGACACACAGACAGCCACATGCAGCCACGCAGCCCTAGCCACACAGTCAGCCACACAGACACATTTTGCCACACACAGCCAGCCACGCAGCCTCAGCCACACAGACACAGTCAGCCACAGACAGCCCCAGCAACACAGACACATAGTCAGCCACAGCCACGCAGCCCCAGCCACACAGAGCCCCAGCCACAAAGCCCCAGCCACAAAACCCCAGCCACATACAGGCAAATAGTCAGCCACACAGACACAGCCCCACACACAATCAATCATACACACAATCAATCCTATACACACAATCATACACACACCTAATCCCATACACAATCCTATACATGCATACACAATCATGCACATATTAAAGTGCTGTACAAATCATGTGAAAAGGATGACATAAAAGACAGTGTAATCTCAGCTAATCCAATCTGCATACAGTGCACTGCTGCTGAAATAGATATGGCACAGAGAAATCAGCCTGTCCAATATGCTAAAATTGCACCACTACCACTATTAAAGACAGATACAGCTACATCCAGATGAAGATGATAGTTACAGCCCAATTATATTGACAATGTAAATCTCCTGTAATAAATCCCTTCCCATGTATGGGGGGTTTGATGCTCAGGGACACTGGCCGCACATCTCCCACCTTTCTTGTTGCCCAATGTGAACAGTAGATTGC